>NW_019775625.1:148531-225402 GCF_001039355.2 Lingula anatina | reverse complement strand
TGTGACCTTGAAATTGACCTTTGACCTACTTTTCACCATGAACTGAACTTTGCAAATTTTGCTTCCCTTTTATCTCCAAAACTGGCAGAGATAGGTCCATAGTTACTATTGAAGTTGGATAGGAAGTCATATACTGGCAATTTACTGTGACCTTGAAATTGACCTTTGACCTACCTTACAATGAACTTAACTTTGATTGCACCATTTTTAGTTATATATATTTTTTGCATATTTTGAAAATTCTTGTTGATTGCATTTTTACAGCTTGTCAAGCACAAGACTGGTGGCTGCACCCCTTATTTTGTGTATGTGGGGGTCTATACGAATGCGCTTGCTCCAGCTGGTGGTACAATATTCGGAGGCGGTATCGCCTCTCTGATCCTCTAGTTATCTCTGTTTCCTTCATTGTCAGCAAGAAGAGAAAATGTCCCTTCCCTGACTTCAACTGGATACCCCTCAAGTTCTTTTGGAATTTGTGATGTATATTTCAGGTCGCTGCAGTATATTGCAATACAGGGTTTTTTCTCTACGCTTTTTTCTCTTGAAATAGATATACATGAAATGTTCGGGAAATTCTTTTGTAATTCATCACAATTCCTTTGGATGATAGCTCCCATTTTCTTCCTTTTATCACGGGGCACAAGCTCTTTTGTAATCATATCTAAAAATTCTTTCTCTGTGATGTCTTCAGCTGGGAAAAATGAATCATAAATAAAATAGATGTAAATACTTTGAATTAAATGGCCTCAGACCAAGATTGTAATATTATGCATTTTTCTACAGTGTTTTGCATAAAAATGTGATCAAAATTGTAAACAAATTTGTTTCATTGAGTTAACATATGCTGTGAAATATTTAGAAGACACTGAAAACCATATGTACCTTTAGGCATTAGTAGCTCTTCCCCATGATGTGTTGTAGATGAAGCACTTGCCAGTGGTGCATGTGGCATGCTGGGCCCTGCGGGTCTGAAAAATGGAATGCTTTTTCTTTTTAATTAAAGAAGCAATTTTGATGTGTATACACTAGTTTCAGTCCAGATAATCTGAAAACAGGAATGAAGTTTATTTTTCAAATAGTTGTATGAGAAAAATATTTATGTACTAATCAAGTTATTGACACTTGATGCATGAGCCTTACTCTTTAGATTTTGTGTATTGCCTACAAATGATTTTATCAATTTTGATCTGATAACTAACTGTTAGTAATGACATTTTATTTGAATAAGGCCTTAACTAGGCAGTTGTGATATATATATATATATATATATATATATATATATATATATATATATATATATATATACACACACACACACATATATACACATATCATACAGTTTGTATATTATATATTCAGATCAGTTACCCTGAAGTTGAAAACTCCTGTTCCCATGGTGGTTCCTTTAATATTGGTCTGAGAATTAGCATCAACCTTAGCATTTTGTATTTTTAAGATAAATCAGTTATCGTTGAGGTTCTACTGGAGGCTCTGATGTTCTACAACATGTCAAAACTTACGGTAATATGCCAAACAATTCGACCAAGATTAATTAGTTAATTTCATGAAAATGTCAGTTTGGTCGAATTGATTAAAAATATAGCAATGGAAATCTTTGATATCGTCGGATTGTTAGGGGCATCTGCCAAAACGTCCATCTTACCGGAAGTATTGCATTTTACCGGAAGTGTAACGCAAGCTAAGCCGCAATTTTCACCTAACACGTGTTTCAAGCACGTTTTATCCTCCTTTTGAAATTTTATTTTGCTGTGTACAATATGTGCTAACATAACTTGAGATTCAAACAGACGACAGTTCATAATTTCTATCTATTTATTTCCCTCACCAACGATCACTTTATGACGCGCTTCACAAGTGGGACGCTTTTTCCCCCGGAGACAGGTGTTGTAAACAGTGCCCGGTCACTTATATATGAAACGGGTAGCTTTAGTGGACTTACACCAGTGATGTGATCTACGTACGCCCTATTTGGATTTTAATATGTCTACTGAAATCAACCAAATTGAGATATTTTTTACCAGTCTGAGATCAGTTGTTTTCAACTCGCAAGGTTTGCTCGGCGTAGACGTACGCATTTCCAAAGAAAATTCAATTGCCCCTATCAAAGAATACCAAGTGGTACTCAAACGGAATTCTGTGTAACTTTAAATTACTTTTCAGTGTTTAATTTAAAAATCATTTCATATTAAAACATATTGAGAAAAGGCAATATACGGACAGCCCGGGAGCCACCGGTCTGCCGCTAGGTGGCTTTTAAACAAACCGGAAGTCTTACACTTTTGAATCGGCTAAAATTTTAGAGATTTATAGGGTGTCAGAAACGATGCAATATCTCGGCTATGAACGTACTCAGGGACACATTACGTACACTGACATATTGAGAAATAAATTTTGAATGATGTGAGGTGCACCACGAGTTGATCTAGAGCCTATTTAGTGTTAAAAAACTAGTTTGAAATCGAAAATTTACGAAAGCTATAACGGAAGTTCATCTTTAACTGTGATCTTTGTATCTATAGAGGCCTCCGCACAACTTTTAATTACCAGTAAGTTGTAGCAAATTTATTCAGCTTTCTGTCAATGTAAGCATGTAAAGAACTTTACCTTAAGCTGTGAATGGCACAAATCAATTCACGGCCATGTGAGCCTGAAAACTCTCACTTACGATATCCGCATATAAGCCTCTTGCTTTCTCACGAACTTCAGTCTCGTTTTAGTTTTTCCTTCACACAGTATTACTTATATAGAGCAACTGAGTATTGGGGACAATGAAAATAATTTTTTTTCTTGGCACTTACCACGGTGCTAATACAAATGAATTTTAACTTTTTTTTACATTGTAAATAAACCCTTTTATTACATGAGGCCAACTGATGAGGGTATTCCTTTCATTAAATATGAAAAATAACAAATGAAAGACAATTTACATATAATCACATTGTTATATTTTATTTTAATTATACATAAAATTCAACTAGTCTGAAATATTTTACCAGTGAGACATGTATGTTGCAAAATTGTTATTTTACATTACATTGTACATTAATTACCCAGTAGGTGATAATTTAATGCTACCTTACTTAATTGGTACACATTTATATATATTTAACCATCTAACACACAATTCCCCTTTACAAAGTGGACCGGTTCAATTTTTACAAATAATACAATTTCATAAATTTTCCCATAGTTGTCATATTAATTTTCTTTCACTGATACCAGGTACCAATCCATATTTGCATTTGAATAAACTTGTTTTATTTTGAAAAGTAGATATTATCTATAAGCTACACATATATAGAAAAAACCTGCACAGTAAAAATAAAACAATGTATTGTTAACTTAGTTGCACATACCTTACACTTTTAACTAACTTCATGTGATTAAAACTTAAAATGATTTCACAAACTGAATTTCTATATACTGATAACCAATAACTATAATATAAGCAACAGCACAGCTCTAAAATATATTTTTGCATCCCTTAGAAATATCGCAGAGGTTGTGGTGTTCATCGCCACACAGCATTTGGTAATGATGGGTGCTTTTGTTATGATAATTGCAGGTCAAGGCACAGCAAAAAGAATAATCCTGGTCCCATTCATGCTCTTTAAGCCTAGAAAAAATAATAAAGTTTTCAATAGAATATCATTAAAAAAATTCTAACTACATTTATCAAACACTCACACACATACACACTGAAATTAATAATAATTTATTGCAATCTTTGTAATAGGTAAACTGTAACAATCAATCTTAAACAGCACTATATTTACAATCAATCTTTACCTTAAACTGCACTATTTATACTTAATTCATAACAGTAATTATAAACAAAAATCATTTGAAACTGAACTTTGGGCAAAGTTGCACACCCATCATCAATTAAAAACCCAATTTGAATCAAGGCATGAAAATATTAGAAAACACATGCAAGTCAGAGCACCACATCACTATCATATGCCCTCATCATTGAAGAGCCTGTTTCATTTAATGTACATACACACATACATATATTATTCACCTTTTTTAAACTTGCATTTTTATGACATTCTTCTCCTCAAAACCCCCAACCAATGCAATGAAACTTATTTTGTGTTTACATGTTTTTTCTAAAAATTTATTAACACAATACGTTTAACCCCCCGCCCCCAGCAAAAAAGAAAACATGTTTAAAGCCATAATTTAAGATTCATACCTTTTAAAACATGCCTATGGTTAGTTTACAATACTGAATCTTTAACAACTACTGGTACCAATGCCCCCCCCCCCCACCTCCCCACCGCTTTGCAAACAAGTGCCGGTACACCACCATATGCACATACGTATACGTGTATGCAGGTTGGATGACAATGTCATTTTGCAATCAACTTCATCTTTTTCACATTAAAACACGAAAAAATTGCATGAGAAGCCAATATTCAAACATTTCACTTATACGGTGACATTCATTCCATACATGAGACCAGAACGCCACTGCCATCACTCGATCAACTAAATGATAGGTACCCATTCATTGCACAAACACATGTACAACTTACCCGTCTCTATGCCTTCGTCTCTCGCCAAATTTTATTAGAGTTACCACTCCACGTTTTGAAAACGAGGCCAAATCTAATGTTTTCCAAAATAACCGTCAAATGAGCCAGTGGCTCCCGGGCTGGGAGCCTACCTGTGCCGATAGACATATCTTGTTGGCACTCTTCCGATTTTCTTACATATATACACTCGCTGTGCACAAGCCACGGTGCATATTGAAAACCCCACTGATATAACCCGAACGTAAAATAAGCATTTAATTGCCATAATTTACACAAAACGGAAGCATTTATAATTTGATGTGAGAATTGAGCAAACGCAGAAACGAGAGACTGGTCTTATCTGGTCTGCTCCAGCATACCTCGCGCAAACCACATGTTAATGAAGACGGTCCCATTGTGGGGCAGGGGGGATCACAGGAATGGAGTTCTTCACGGATTACGCTAAATAATATCAACGTTTCATGCATCTGGGGAAATAAAAAGTGACTCACAGGTAACGTAAATACCCAGGGGAAATCTGTGAAGCTCTGCTTTTCACCGCCATATAAGTTACTGTTTTTTTCTAACAAGGAAGACGTCATTTTTATTGTTGACAAAACGGTTATCCAAGTCGGTGAATAGCTACATGCGTTCGTCAGATTTTGACAGCGCGTGGTATTTGGCGCCAAGAAGTCTAGGCGGTCGATCTCACTGATCTTTCAGTCGACTGTAGTAAATGTAGGATCTCACGGCATTGACTTCAAGAACATTTCCCCTGCATATATATTTCCCAAAATTTTTTATACTTCCCAAATTTTTTATTGCTAGCATACGCTATGTATGGTCTATATGAGTATATGAAGATGTTTACTACATATCGTACCCACTGTCGACATTTTGTTTCATCCAGAACAGACACCCCCCCCAGTAACGGGCATTACAAATCAGTCAGCGAGGGCAAGTCTGCTAAATTAGCACAAATTGTATGTCTATAAGCACTATTATTGTCATCGGGGACAAAGGAAATGACAGGTACATCTTGCTTGCAGATTAGATCTTCAGTTAATTGTTTCTTCCTCATTGACAAAAGCTATTGAAAGGACAACAATTGACAAAGGGCCGAGACATAGAGCATCTACGTATTTCACTGGCTTGAAAATTTACCGAGTCTTGCCGACAATGTGGTCGAACAATTGGAACAAGAAAAAAATTCTGTCGCATGATTTTGACGTATGGACTAATTGTTTGAGCCCTGAAAAATTAATTTTATAATATAATTTTTGGGGTCGGATTGACTGGGCCCGTCAAAATGCTTGGCACATTACTGTAAATATTCAATAATTCACTTAAAATTTTTGCAGTATCTGCCTAAACACCTGTACATTACATATAAATTAGTTACCGTTGAGGCAACCCCTCCCATTGCCTGGATGGTTCCATAAATTTTGAACTGAAAAAGAAATGAACCCTAATCCATTTAAGAAGCAAAAAGTTTTGTCAAGAACACAGTGTTAAAAATTATGTTAAAATTATCCACTAGTTTGAGTTTTCCTGTGTGAGTATTTAAACAACCATGTCATGGTATTGAAGCTTTAGTTGATGGATATAGTTACATTGTTACTTGCAAATAATTTACTATGGGCAGCCAAAAGGGCAAAAATCCAAGACGTCGATTCAGTCATGTTTCATTGATTCACTGCCTTTTCCGTCATTTCTGTTTCAAAAGCATGATTGACTGAATCCATGTCATGGATTTTTGCCCTTTTGGCCGCCCATAATTTACCTTCTGTCCAATGAACTTGCCAATTTCGATCCTCCCCTTCTGCTGCTGCTGCTTCCATCTATAAAAATAATAGAAGCTATCATGCCCAGGAAAATTTATATGATGTCTATTTCTGGGCTTATGAAATAAGATTTTGCATCCTCTTCATGAGGATTTCTGCTGGTTACGGCTTGATCAGATGAGTGATGAACTGGTTAGAAAAGTCAGCTGTTAGTTTAAATTATCTACACAATACCATGTAATAGCAGTGATATTCTGGATATAATAGAGGACCGTTACAATTTGAAAACTATGATCTGTTTAAAGCATAGTAGATGAAAAAGAAGTATGTGTCATTTACCATCTATTCGTTTGTATTCTTTTCCCTCCTCTAATTCCTTGAACCTCTTCAAGATTTCAAGGTAAAAGTGTATGGCTTCTTTCCCTCTCATTCCTTTCATTGGTTGTGGCACAACGGGATTACCTTTCATTATGAGATGTTCTAAATGTTTACGATCCAAAAACTGATGAGGAAGATGAGTGATCTTGTTATATGACATGTCCAGGTACAGTAGTGATTGAATTTTGCATACTTCAGCTGGGATCTCTTTAAACTGGTTTTCACTAAGGTACAGTTTTGTGAGTTTGGTCATTTTCATGACATCAGGATGAACACTGGAGATGTTGTTCCTATTCATTTTCAGAGTCTTAAGCTCTGGAATGTGGCATACTTCAACTGGGATCTCTTTGAACTGGTTTTCACTAAGGTACAGTTTTGTGAGTTTGGTCATTTTCATGACATCAGGATGAACACTGGAGATATTGTTCATATTCATGTTCAGTGTCTCAAGCTCTGGAATGTGGCATACTTCAACTGGGATCTCTGTGAAGTGGTTTTCACTAAAGTCCAGATATGTGAGTTTGGTCATTTTCATGACATCAGGATGAACACTTGAGATATTGTTCATATTCATGTTCAGTGTCTCAAGCTCTGGAATTTGGCATACTTCAACTGGGATCTCTGTGAAGTGGTTTTCACTAAGGTCCAGATATGTGAGTTTGGTCATTTTCATGACATCAGGATGAACACTGGAGATGTTGTTCCTATTCATTTTCAGTGTCTTAAGCTCTGGAATGTGGCATACTTCAACTGGGATCTCTGTGAAATGGTTTTCACTTAGGTCCAGATTTGTGAGTTTGGTCATTTTCATGACATCAGGATGAATACTTGAGATGTTGTTCCTACTCATTGGCAGAGTCTTAAGCTCTGGAATGTGGCATACTTCAACTGGGATCTCTGTGAACTGGTTTTCACTAAGGTCCAGATATGTGAGTTTGGTCATTTTCATGACATCAGGATGAACACTGGAAATTTTGTTATCATCCATTTGCAGTGTCTCAAGCTCTGGAATGTGGCTTACTTCAGCTTGGATCTCTTTGAACTGGTTTAGACTAAGGTACAGATTTCTGAGTTTGGTCATTTTCATGACATCAGGATGAACACTGGAGATTTTGTTCCTATCCATTTTCAGTGTCTCAAGCTCAGGAATGTGGCATACTTCAGCTGGAAAAGCTGTGAACTGGTTTGAACTGAGATTGAAGGACTTAAGATTTGCCAACTTGTTGACATCTGGGTGAAGAATAGCAAGTTTATTGTAGCTCATATCCAGTGTTTCTAATTCTCTCAAAGAACAAATTTGAGCTGGAAATACTGTGAAGTTGTTTTGCCAAAGGTGAAGCTTCCTCAAATGTTTTAGCTGTGAGATGGAGTCAGGGAGATATGTTAGGTAATTGTATGATAAATCTAAGTGTTGTAGATTACTACACCTGCTAATGCTTGATGATAGACTGGTTATGTGTCTGAAATACAGACCCAGTTCTGTCAATTGGCTTATTTTCCATGATGGATCAATTTCTTCACCATTTTCCAATTTTTGAAGAAGAAAACGTATATCTTTTCTTTTCCTTTCTTTATAAGACATTGTTCCAGTTTTCCTTATCTTCTTGAAGTCACTTTATCAAATATCTTCACAATTTTGAATAATAAAGGCCCTTATTTAGTCACCACACTTGTGTTGTTTGTGGTCTCAGTATGAGGGTTCACTTGTATTTTCTCTGTGTCAATTAAGTCTTGTTTTCTTCAATATATTTTCTTAGCTCTCTGGTATTAAAACTGTGTTGGAGTTTTCAGTGGGCAGAGCGTAGGTTCTTGGGAAAGTCTGGTCTGAAATTGATAAGTAGTAAAAGATTAACTTAATACTGGACATATTCTAACCACTGCATCAGCAACACAATGAAGAAATTATGAGTTTGCATATGGACATTATAATAGATGACATTGCATAATTCCTGTATGTGTATTGTCTGGTGAACTTGTGATTTTGCATCAAGGCAGGATTATGTACTTTATCTTGAAACACAGAGTTGTAAAATTGTTGTGGGAATTGTTGTAGGAAGCATAATAATAGTAAAGATGTTGAACAATCACTGTAATTTAGTTGTATGAATTTGAAGTAACAAATATCTTTATCTTGACCACATAAGAGCTAAAAAATGTGCAAGAGCTGTACTCCAATATGTCTACCATCAGTGTTGAAGGTGTACTACAATTAAACACAGATTGATTGGGATCTGTATGATGGTTTTTCAACTGACAAACCCACTTTTTTCATGGCAACCTGACTTCAAGGTCATGTAAGAGAAATGACTTGCCATTCATAATGTAAACATACACAGCTGACTTAGGGCTTCATTTGAGACTGTGACGATATGTGACTAATTATCCAACACACCTTACAATTATTTAGCACCAACAAAATGATACATAGCACTAACATTCATCTGCTTTGGTAGTGCTGGTTAATTTATGGGTTATGTGGTTAATATGGATGTTAGTGCTAAAAGATCTGTGAGTAGTGTTAGTAAACCCATTTATAAAGTCTAATATTGCTACATCCTGTGTACATACAATTAAAAAAAATTGTCAAAATTATAGATGGTATTATGGCCATGAATCCATAGGACTTCATATGTCAAACAACCACCATGAGCCTACATACAAAAAGGGAATTTTGGACAGTATATGTGCAACGTATGGTCATCACATATAGCAAAATAATGTAATCCAGAGTCATTTACTCTTAATTACAACCAATGCACTTTCAATATGCCACTGTTATTTATCTGTGATTGAAATACACATGCAACCATTTGTAATGAGAACCTTTTATATACTTAGGTAGTTATAACTTTTATAAAGCTCAAAATGCAATCCGCAATTCCATGGTTCATGTCAGCTGAAGTCGCTGAAAGATCCCAGGACACATAAAGACCAGTTTAATGGTTTATTTGTTGATGCTCTCCAACTACATCATCTACGCGAGGTCTCCAACTTCTAAAACATCTCCCATGGCTCGCTTCCATTTTCCTAGTGTAATAGGGTACATGTATTTCATGTATTCACGGGTATAAATATATATATATATATATATATATGTAATAGTATATTGTAGCGTACATTGATATAAGTGTCTTATTATAAATAGCTCTTGTATATAAATATATGATATGAATATGCATAGTGGTGTTAGCGCCCTTTTTATGTCACGTGGGTCATGTGACCCTGGACTATAAAAGCGGTTGGCGCGTAATTCAAAGTGAGATACACCAGTGATCGGCTGTGTAGATAGTACGAATAAAGATTTTTCTAAAAGGACAATACATTTGTTGTCATGCCACGGTTACACTAGCTCTCCTGATTGGTCTCCCCAAAGTTTCCCTTAATGAGAACCCCCAGGTATTAATTCTGAATGTCTGAAATACATATTTTTTATCCGTGTTTCACTATTTGGTGGTACATACTAATTTTAATTATTAAAATTGCACACGTCCACTTACGTTATATAATTACAGGTAAAGCCATGAAACAAGTTGAGTGCACAAGCAAACGACTTCAATAAAATTGATTAACAAGTCTGGGGATTATATTTGTGAACTTAACACATTGTGCAGCAAATATTATAATCTTGACATTTTTCTGTAATTTTAAAAACTGAATCCATACAATATACAATACCTATCTTAATTTATTAATCTAGTCATGGTGTCTGCTCCTATCAAGGTGGATTATAAACTGAATCTTACTAAATTTAATGAAAAATGTCAAATTTTCTAAAAGCAGTTCCTGTCGACTCAAGGGGTCGGTTGAGGTTATTATGTATTGCATTGTTCATGACTCAGAACAGCTGAGGTATTGATTGTAGCATTAATAATTTAGCAAATTGATACAATGTTTTTTGCACCTTACAGTTGTAAGGGCTGTTACCCTGCTCTTTCCCTCCTCCCACTGAAGATTTTTGAAAAAAATATAATTGCTCTTTATAAAGTATATAAGCTTTTTCTATTCTCCTAGTCTATTATAAGTCTCTTTCTTTTCCTTCAGTCAGTATCTAGATATTTAGTACCACATTATGTACAAATAACTAGGTTGCATGTATGGAATATATGGGACTTCAACAGCTGCCCCACCCAAGTTTTTTTCAGCCTATGGCGATTATTACATTTGTTCTGTCATTGTGAAATGTACCTTTTCTTCTTTCATCAGTGAATTTGCTTCTTACAAATATGTTATAATAAGGTGACCAATTGTATCATACCTTTGTTCAGAAGGTTGCGAAGAACGTCAATTTTTCTAGGTGCAATTCCTGTTGACTCTAGGTGTCAGCTGAGGATGTGACGCATTAGGTTGTTCATGACCCTGCTGATTGTTTATACTTCTTTTCTGCTCTTTTGTTAAAAAATCTATAGCATGTCTGGGGTTTCCATTATTAAGGCCACTAGTAGTAAAACGACCAAAGGCATAGAAACAATGCCTTGGGCTTATAAGTATTTATAAAAAATTAAAACATACTTCCCAAAAGGCCAATTAAAGACAGAGATTAAGTGCAGTGTCCAAAGGATGACACTATAGCGCCAATTTGGGGGGAAAAATGCCATTTTCGGATTGGGATTTTTTCTATAATCAAGACAGCTATTCAAGTGATTCAAACGACCTCATAAAACTGGTTGAAAGCACTTCAATCTGGTACCAGGGAATTGTCGTAAAGGGATAATAACTCTTCGTATGAGATCTATATTTCACAATAAAATCATTATGAATAACTCATAGAAATATAATATATTCTGTTTTACCACAAAAACGGCAGTTATAGCTATTATTCTGATATCTGAACTTGTCTTAAGACCACGTGACCTCCATTGATGGCTATACTCTGTTAAAATCTCTTAAGAGTTTTTAACAAATACCAAACTTTTTAGGAAAAAACCAGGGACTAACTTTGAATGTAAAAATGGATTCATTAACCATTGGTAAGTATGGAAAATTGTTGTTTACTCCAGGAAAATTCATTTTTTGGCCAAAACTAAGAGTTATTATCCCTTTAAACGATTTACTTTTGATTTTATCATCTTTTACATTAAATTACCCCATATTTCAATGGGTTATACACTTCAAAAGACGATAACTTTCAAACAATTTCCACCAACACCCTTGGCATCAGACAGTAGTCCACATTTTCAACAACAATTAGTGCAATTTTCATAACGATCAGTTGCTTAGATAGGGAGATATACCTGAAACCGATTCACTTATCTCGTCAATCTGGAAAGCTGTTAAAACCGCCAAAAACATTCACAGGGAACGATCACATGGAACTATTGCTCATTGTCATCTAAAAATATTTTTTTGGGTTCTTTGAAATGCCAGAAAATCGTGCTTTTAATACATTTTCTGATCACATGTTAGACTTGTAAGCGTGCTGCCATTTTGATTAACAGCTCTGGAGAGGGCCCTAGCCTAGTGATGTCAAGTAGGGTGTCAAGGATATGTTGAAGGAAGTGCTAACAAAGGCAATTATGTGTAACCGCAATTAAGAGGTGTGAAGTTGTATTTGAACGTTTCAATGGGTCTTCCTCGGCAATTGAATAATTTTACCTGGGAGATTCCTTCTCTGCAAAGTGATCAGATGAAACTGTCTGTTGAGAGCAAATGGCCATCGCTTGTGTAAATATGAGTTTTTGACAGGTAACGCCACAGGATTATTTTCATGGCACTTGGTAATTGTCAGGTCAACGGAAAAATCCAGTGATTACTTCAGAGCGGTATCTCTCGAAATGCCAGCTAAGATAAAGGGGAGACGCTCAGCTGCACAAGAATCAGCAGTAAAAGTGGCTGAGAGGCTTTTGAATAAAATGACAGAGTGTGGGTGAATTTTGAAACCACGAGCGTGTTGATTGTAAAAATGTATCTATTCCTATCTTTTGAAGCATGTAAAAGTTGCGTCGGCATTTTACTGTGGATTGCGTCTAATACCAGATCATTCACCGTACTTAAGGCCAACATGAAGTTATTAATTATTTTATAAATAGGTCTGATTTTCTTTCTTTCCTCTGGAAATGCATTTTTTTAAAAATTGTGTTAAAACACAAACTTTTCTCTTCCCCATAGCGTACTTGACTTCTTCAGTGCTTAGCTGATGTAAGACTTATGACCTATTACTGCACACGTAATCGACCAATAACTCAGTAACTATGCTCCGCCCCCTCATGGCAATGGCCCTTAGCAACAGAGGCATGGCTTAGTCGTCAAAAGACACATTTTGTGATGCAAATTCAAAAAAAATTATTACATCCAACGTAAGATACTTTTTTGATTAACATAAACACAAAAAACTTTAAAAACATGGTTTTCAGTGTAGTTTACCCTACTACTGGCCTTAAAGCCTTTGCTTACTGTATTGAGAAAAATGTTTTTCTGCACCTTATGGTTGTCAATTAAGGCTGTATTCACACCCCCTAACCCTAAGATTTTTGAAAATGTTACTTGTTTGTTCTGAAACAAAGTTCACAGATATGTGTTAAGCATCAATTTCTGCCATAGAAAGCACCTGTTAATCAAAATGTTTGATTTTCACCCAATCCTATTCAATACAGGTTTATTCACAGGTTTTATTTGCATTCCAAAAATGTTGAATTCATTGACCTTAATAATACTCATAGCTGAAATTTACACCAGAAATGGACTTTTTGACCCATTTTGCCTATAAAAATACCTGCCTGTAAAGTTTTCTAAAAAGTTCTTATTCACCCTACCCTGCTATTGTAGTTAATGCTTGCAATGCGGTGATCCACCCAAGCATTTTTCTTAGCCTATGGCTGTGATTGCCATTTGATCTGTCATTGTAAAGTGTTCTTTTTCTTCTTACATGAATGAATTAGCTTCTTAGACCCCATTTCCAGAGATTAGATCGATCTACTTTAGATCAACCTAACTCCATGGGGGTTCAAGCTAAATAGCTGTCAGCCAATCGGACACGAAAGTTAATTACCCCCTTACAGCTTGTAGTAGGCGGGACGGACATTTAAGCCGGATTATCTGACAGTAAGGCCACACTTTTTTATTTTTATGGATGACATCCTCTGGGGACCCCGAAATCGGTGTGAGAGGGCGAAAAAAAAAAAAAACAGTCCAAAAAATGCGGCTAAAGGAATGCTGTCAGTACATAGCTGGAAACACAAATTTACCACAGAAACACGTATCATACTAACAATATGTCTTTATCCATGCTCTCAAAATATTAAAGCATTGTGAATACTTCGTAGAAAGATAAAAAAATGTCATGAATAGACGGGCCCGTAGCCAGGGGGTTAGAAAGAACCACCCCTTTTGCTGGGAAAAGGTCCACTCTNAAAGTCATGAATAGACGGGCCCGTAGCCAGGGGGTTCGAAAGAACCACCCCTTTTGATGGGAAAAGGTCCACTCTGGGTAAAATTTGATCTAGATACATTAAGTTTTTATGGAAAATTGTCCACTTTTTCAAAAAAAGACCCCCCCCCTTTTGAAATTGCTGGCTACGGGCCTGATAGACATGCTGCATATTACCCAATCTATTTAAGGTTATTTCATGCATTTTGTTGGTATAACAATCAATAAAACAAATATCAAACAAACAGCATGTCTTTATTTGTACTCTCAGAATATTAAAGCATTATGAACACTACACAGAAATATTAAAAAATGATGCAAAGATATGCTTAATACTACCAATTCTATAAAAGCTCATTTCAGTCGATGCCATTTGGTCAACTTCGACTCACATGAAGCAGCCAAACTGTCGGGTGGCCTGACCGACCTACAGCCCACCAAATACCTCGACGCCCTGTCGACCCTTTTTTTCGCTACAAAAAAACCTGGTATGTGTTGCTTTGGACAGAATATCACTGACATTTTCCGGGCGATAATTGCTGGCCGCCGCCAGCCTTTCGCATAATTGTAAAAAAAGTGGATATCTCCATGCCCAATATCAATGGCATAACAATCCAAAACGACGGCCCCGTTCTCTTTATGACTTTATATAATTAATTGTCCTGTAATTTGAAAGTAATCCTAGAGATGAATTTGATGGCAAAGCGGCCATATTTCCACGTGGTAGTAATACGCATGCGCAGAAAGCACATTTTCCGGCAAATTCAATAACGACGTTTGCGACAACCGACTTCGATGGGGGGGGGGGTGATTTTTTTTTTTTTTTTTTTTGGAGAACGGACGAAAATCGGTGCGCGCGCAGGATGTCATCCATAAAAATAAAAAAGTGTGGCCTAATCTAGTGAGACTCCCCGCGGGATAGATCGATCTAAAAGCTCTGGGAATACAGCCTTACACATGCTTGTTATAATATGATGATCAGTTGCATCATAGTTTTGTTAATGACATCTATCCCAATTGTTAACTACCCTTATTTCAGATCATATTATCTGAATGTTTGTGTCATGCCATATACTGTAGGACACTTTGGGTCTGGTAACAATGAATTTTAATGACCTAACTGCTGTGCACTAACATGTAATAATTTAGCAATGGTCTAATATCTTTCCTTTTATGTTGAACTTCATCTTTCACAGAAACCACAAGGCATCTTCTCAATCTTGGATGAAGAGAGTCACTTCCCCAAGGCGACAGATCTTACTCTGGCCAGGAAGCTACATCAGGGACCAGGTAATAGGAGTCGTGGTTTGCAAAACTTGATAAAAATTCAAAATTGATTTCAAGCATACCGGCATATTTAAGTCAAATATCATAATATGATTGGCAGCAAGATAATTAAATCAGTATTAGAATGGTTTCTTTAGGGGAAAATAAAATAAAACTACTTTCAATTTGAAAATTTTGTCAGTAAATTTTTATGTTTTATGTTAATGTTCAGGAGTAGTCATTGGGAACTATTTTCAAGAGAGGTTAAGATACCCCAGGGACCTGGCTAACCCTGGGGACTGCTGCCTCATCTAGTTGCATTGGCATATTTGAAAAAAATAAATAAATAATTTCAAAGTTTGATAACCTCAACAGTTTTAAAGACAACTGAAATTAAGTATGTTTTTGGGAAACCATTGTTTTACATAAATGCTGAAAATAAATGGCTCAAAGGACAACCTTTCTTAGATTGGCACTCTGAAAAATTAAAAATCTTAAGTAAAAAATATCATGCTGGTCTGTTTGACTTCTGAGGTGTCAGTGTCTGACAGTTTTGACACCTGTCAGTTTATTTTTGATGTGGTGATAATATTAAGAATGTTTCATTTTAACACTTGAAATTTTCAGGGTTGACCATTAATAATGTTACAGTACTGTGTCATCTATCGGCATCAGATCTGTACGAAATTACAATTTTTAAGGATCGACATAATACACTGCACACTTAAAGGTCAACATTAAACTTGTTGTCCTACTTTGTCAATATATAAGATACTCTTTTTCCTTAAATATAAGGTCTCCCTAGTAGGGATCTACTGTCTTAGTACACAATGGGTACACTGTAACTTTTAGGTAAGACCTCCCCAGGGATCTACCTACCCCCCAGGGATGGAGGCCCCACCTTTGCCGTGATGCACTATGCAGGCAAAGTACAGTATGATGTGTGTGGAATACTGGATAAGAACAGGGACTCCCTTCCAACCTCTATACTCTTTACCATGAAAAGTGAGATCATTGTTATAATTATATTTTTTATTGTTCAGTTGTAGTAAATCCAGTATTACAGATGGCATCAAATCTATACACAATCTCCATATTTTTTATGGAAAGATTGAAACATTGTATCTAGAAATACAGGACTGGTATATCTGTCATCTGCATCCGTCTGATCTCTATCCCTTTGGTGTCTACATTATTGCTTTACAGTATTATCAATCACCTCTGATGGGCTTAATATTTGGAAAATGTTGACTGGCAAAGATTTCAGCATTGTTCTTTAAGTTTAATATAACAAAAGACATCAATCTCCTATTTGTGTATTTTTCATCTCCTCCAGCCAGTGATAGCCTTCAAATCAAGGAAATGTTTCAAGGTAAAGTAACCAGGACCGGCTCCCTGGCTCCCAGCACTAGACAACAGAAATCTAGGAAGATTTCTGGCACCAAGTCGGCCTTTGAATTCTTCCAGAAGAGGAAAAGTAGGAAGGAAAGCAAGGTAGTTGTCAGAGTTTATCACTGTGTATTTGTATGTATGCACATATGCAGGCTCGTGTACTTGTATATGTGTGGATGTATTTGTTTCTGAATGTATTTGTGTATATTTGTGCAGTGTGTGTGTGGAAGTGTTATTTGAGAGTATGCGCATGTGCACTGTTAATTTTGATGTGCTTGCACATATGTATGACCATGCATAATGATCATAGTAACATTTTTGCTCAGGTGAATGTATATGTGTTTGTGGTGAATGTGTCAGATATATATGTGTGTTTATTAATGTACATGTATGTATATATGTGTTTGTATGTGGGTGAGCATGACTGTGTTTTTGCAATGTCTTAATCAAAATCAGATTGGATTGTGTTATGTTGATTAAACCAGGAGGGTGAGAAATCAGTGCATTTGATTGTGTTAAATGATGACAAAAATGAGTTGTGTCTGATTAAGTTTTGTAAATATCAATTCCAGTTTGGTAAGGCCAGGAACAAACGAGAGCGACCTGTCATGGGAACAGAAAGAAAGGGGGCGCTGACGGTGGCATATCATTTTAAGGTATCAGAACTGTGTGCTTATAATGGTAGATATAATGAAGAGATTTGATCAATCATCTTTGCATAACCTGTGTATGAGTCCATAAGTTAAGAATTTTGGAATAACATAATATTCAAAGGTGAAAGGATGCTTAACTGTATTTTTTGTAAGAACAATTTTTTTCATTGTTTTATTATTTTTTCTTAAAATGGTGAGATTATCTATTTCTGGTGTTAATTTGTTGGACATTGAATTTTATGGAAGAGCATTATAATATGAAACAAATTAAAGATATTAGATTTGCCTGAGTGATTTCTTCATAAAAATTCAAAATGGATTTTGAGCATACTGGTATAAAGTCAAAATGTCATAATATGATTGGCAACAAGATAATTAAATCAGTATTAGAATGGATCCTTTCTGGAAAGATGAACTCAAGCCACTTTTATGTTGTGTTACAGAATTCTCTAGCAGATCTGATGGCCAAAATGAACTCGGCCAGCCCTCACTTTATCCGCTGCATCAAGCCCAACATGGATAAGACCGCCCTTGTCTGTGTGCCTGAGTATGTGCTGGCGCAGCTCAGGTATTCTGGTGTCATGGAAACCGTGAAACTAAGACAACGGGGCTATGCCATGAGGATCTCCTGTGAGGATTTCCTTACCAGGTAATTCTAATTTTTTGAAAAATAATAATTATAACATAATAATAATAGATGAAATAAGTGGATAAATAATATTAGAATGAGAAAAGGAAGAAAAATAAAAAAATGATAATTTTTTACTTGTAATATTATTTACTGAAGCGTATTTGTACAATGGTAATGATTATTAAAATTATCATGATAATAATTGTATTGGTTCATACTTTTAATAATAACATGAAGTATGCTTTATAATGTATGAAATCTAATATATCAAATGCATTTGAAAAAAGTCAGACTCTGTAAAATGGAATTGAATAGAACACAATATATTATATTGTATAAAATTAATTATATGTATAAAATTAATATAAATTCTAATTTGCAATAATTTTATTTTCTGCAAAGTCATTTAGGCAATATTATATGTTGTTAAACTTGAATGTTCTTTCATCTGAATGTTTTATTTTATACCTGAAATGCTGCATCTGTTTTCAGATATGATGTGTTGTCACTCTGCTGTGTCCCCGTGGAAACTGGTCACATGACTCCTCTACAGAAATGCAAGCAGGCCTTGCAGAATGTGAAATTTCAAGATTACCAGGTACATGGTATTACAGCTAGTGCACCAAATAAAGACAAAAGAACAATGAGCAGAGATACATCAGTTGATATTTACTTAATATTTATTTTTTGGATAAGTACATTGTATTAATGTATTTTCAAAAATTGTTTACAGGGCTTGTTTTTAAGTGCTCTTACTACATAATACACAATAAAACTACCAGAGTAACACACCTGCAATGACAGTTTATCTAAATATAATAAATGACTCAGACTGACTTACTTTCACTTACTTGGTTTGCTATATGTCTTCACTTGATATCAGGTTGGCCACACAAAGCTGTTCTTTCGTTACTGGCACGTGGAACAGCTTGACAAGGTGACAGAGACCCTTCAGAGAAAAGTCCTTCTTGCTCAGAAAGGTGAGAAAGGGTTCCCATGAGAATTTGTACATTCAAAATATCTCTTATTTTTTTCCATTTTTTTTTTTGTTTGTTGACTTTCAATACTACAGATAAATGAATATTGTAAAGCAGTAAGTCAGCAGAACAGGCTCATAATTTGGGGAGGAGGGTTCGCGGGATTAGAAAGAAAAAATAAGATTTGAATCCAAATTTTATGTAAGTCCTGTGCCATGTCTTAGTTTGCCACAAAAGGTTTGATTTTCTGAATTACACTGTCATTCTTCTGACTATTTCAGTTGTGAGAGGATGGTTGGAAAGAAGAAAATACTCCAGAAAACTGGAAGTAAAGAGACAGCAGGACCGCTATGTCTACCAGTTCTTGCAGGGTGTTTATGACACTTGTGTGGCTGTGTTCTCCCAGCTGGATTCTCATCGAGTACAGGATATACAGAGACAGGAAGAGGAAGTAGAAGCAGAAAACATGAGGAAGACTCTGGAAGAAATAAAACGGTTTGAAACTTTGATATATACTTTTTTCTCCCAGTAGCATTTGTTTATTTTACTTGTAAAAGTTTGCAGAAAGGCAATTCCATGATACTTATATTACATCAGTTATGAGTTTCTTATTTATAATTTACATCAGATTTTTAGCAAATCAGAGACTGAACAAAACATGTGAACTTAGATCAAAATCTTATAAGAATCCAGTTGCATTAAAGTCTCTCAACACTGGTGTGTTTCCACTAATTGACTATCTTTTACAAGTGCTTACATGTAGTACAGATGAGGTGCAAATTAAAATCAGAATTTAAAACAGGAGAAAACTCTGTCACACTGACATTATGAGAACTAAAGATTTGCTTACTCATTTTAACAAAAGACATTTTGGTTAGCATTAATTTAATCTTTTTAACCCAAAGCAAACTGTAAATTATAGGAAAGAAGAAAACAGGCGTTCAATCGAGGCTCTGGACTCCATTTTGGATCAGTACGATGATGAAAAGACTCCAGACAATGTCTATTATCAACCAATGGATGGTTCATTTGATGTTGCCATGGAAACCAGCACTGAGCAGGCACACTACATGCCAATGGCCGGCAGCGATGATGAAGTTTTTGGGAGCGACCATCATGTTTATGGCAACATTAAAAGAGATGGAATCAGTCAGGTGTCAATCAGAGAGAGAGTCCCGCCTCCCAGTTCAGAGGAAGCAGCCTATGCCATCTCCCATCTTTTCCCAGGTAAAACTGTACCACTGGTCCATATGGCAATTAACTTTTTCACCATCTGGAATACTATAATTATACATTTAAATAACAATCTGTATACTAGATGCATTTTAATTTTTACAAAATTAATCTGAAACTTGTGGTACATGTATGTCATAATAACAGTACTGCATCCATAGTTTGCTTATGACTTGGAACAACTGTCAGAAGTCTAAAAACCAAATTTTTGATCTGATCATAAGAAAATTGATGCAGAATTTATAACCCAGCTGTGGTATTGATGGTCTTTGTATTGTTAAATCGAAAGGAGAAGATAGGAAAATGTCATTCGAGCACCTGCCACCAGCGCCACCTATACCTGTTGGCCTGACCAGAGAAGAGTACCTACACTTTGTACAAGAAGCAAAGGTGCTGTCCCCCTTATCTCTCTCTCTCTCTCTCTCTCTCTCTCTCTCTCTCTCTCGTGCCATAGCAATAGTCAGAAGGTTCACTGGTTCGAAAGTGTACTGACGATAATTCAAAGTAAAGTTCATGAAAGGTGCATGCATATGATTTTTGTGGACCAGTGAACTTTCAGATTAACGAGATGCCCCCCCCCCCTTTCTTTCTTATACACACATATTAGTAATCAAACAAACCTTATGCTTCCCATCCTTATTCTCTCTCATTCCCCATACGAACAAGGCCAAAATAATACAATAGTAGGCAATCTGTGAGTTTATCTACAGTTTAATGTCCTCAATATGATGTGTCACACATGTTCTGTTTTAGTTGCAATGAGCAGAAGTGTCAAGAACACTGTCATTTGTATATCATAAACATATCATTATCATATAATTATCATGAAAACGTGGTTCTCTGTGCATTTAAAATGAGTATGTCTGAGAAATGTAAATGTATTAATTGTGCCAATTTAGAAGACCTCGCCCATCATTCTTATTGAGGTCAATTATGAATCATGAACTAGGCAATAGGATTCAAGCATACAGGTAAATAGATTTGAATTTTGAACATTTTGAATTAATTTGGGCAGGAGTCATGGCCAAGACTGAATGTGTATATTACATGTACAATGGAACATGAGAGAAATGTGCATGACATATACTTTTCATGTGGCCAGATACTAAGAGTGTCTTAATTGACTGGGAGCTAAATATTCAAAATAAACCTGTGTTTGATTAGAAATCAAGACAGTTTGCAGTTAGGTTTATTAGTAATTACATTTCTAAATGATTTGAATTTCTATGAAATTTCAGAGTGGAAACTTGCCCGATTTTTGCCCATGATTGTAAATAACTGTTAGTGCTACTTAATATACCTGCATGAATGATTTTAGATTTTATCTTATTGTGGCTGAAGATATCTTTCCGCCAGTTAGGATATATGGTGCAAATCTGAAAAGAGGGGGTCAGTAAATAGCCCCTTTGTTCATAAAAAGCCTTCGCTGAAACAAAGTTTGATCCAAGTTCTAATTAAGCTATTAAAAAGATTTTTTTCTGAATAAAAGACTCCCATTTAAATTTCTAGCTACAGGCCTGCTGTACATTTTGTTTCCAAATGAACAACTTTGGCTGGCAAAACGTATGCATGCTATGTTTTGATATACGTCTGTAAATACGTAACAGATTTCCTTTTAGAATGTTACATGTTGTTTAAGATATAGTCAGAAGTTTACGTTGAGGATGACCTACATTTACTGAATTGTTTCTAATTATACACATTTGTCTGCAGTGGGAGATTTTATTAGCTGCAGTAATGTGGTTCTGTGAGTAGATTGAGGTAATGTCACTTCTTCTAATAGCTCCAGTGCCATAATTGCCATACGTTTTAAATTGAGTGGAATTGAAATTTAATTTTGAACCTGCTATTAAGAAAAGGTGAGTTGTTAAAGAAGGGAAAAAGTATGTCTGCATGGAAGATGTATAAGGGTCATACATGTGTCTGTTTTTATATTCAAATTGTTCATTTATTTGTCACCTTGTCAGTGCAAAAAAACTGATATAAATTAATTGATGCTTTGCGCCAGCATTCATTTAAAGTATCAGTTTTGAATTAAAATTGGGTATCAAGGAGTATGATGTTAAAGTATTACATAATTCTTACTAAGGGTTAAGAAAGATAGGACCCACCAGATGTTTGGCTTGACAGGTTCTAAATGAAAGGGACCCCTGCTGTAGAATGGATCTATAATAATTATTTAGTACAAGTACTAGTACTAGTATGTCAGCTACACAGATCTGTTAAGAACAGGTGTTGGACCCTTAATACTTGTATATGATGACACAGTATGTGGCTTTTGTGTGAGAACAGTTATGAAACCAGGCTAGTTAACACTTATGCATGTTTTCAGGAGAGCACTTGTAGAAAAAAATATATGTAGTTTGGAATTTCATAGGAGACAGGTATGATTGAATGAATGAATGAATGAATGAACGATGAATGAAAGAATGAATGAACAAATAAATGAATAGATAAATTAATGAAAAAATGTATGAATGAACAAGCAAAAAAAAATTAATAAAAATAATAAATAAATAAATGAAAGCAAGAAGGGGTGTGTGGAAGCGTTAGAGTTCTGTGCCCACTCCACCCCTTCAATCTGTCACTTACTAAACTGAAGTATATCAAAACCTAACCAATAACTAATATGCAATATATCCGAAACTTTTCCAGACTGATCCCCAGGGCACAAAGCAGCCGCCCCCTGCAGTCCCTGTGCGTAGCCCTGACACCAGACTGAGCACTGGAAGTATGTCGGAGCCACAGTCCAACACAGACAGAAAGGTATAAATGGGTCTTTTCTCAAGTACATAAAGGTGAAATTGATGTAATTTAATAACACAGTATCCCACCGAAGAGGCCATAGCAATATTCTGAAGGTTCATTAGTCCAAAGGTTCATTAGTCCGAATGTTCACTATAGAACCCTCAGACCAATGAGCCCTTGAAAAGCCATTGAAAATGTTACCATTTTCAGACCAATGAACCTTCGGAGCATCGAGATGCCCCCCACCCCCACCAAACATATTATTTGTAGAACTTAACTACCTTGACATGTAACATGCTGCTCCTAATTTTAAATTGTAACTATTTGATCAAGGCAAGTATCAAGTTTGCTGCTTTTTATTTAGTCTTATAGTGACAGTATGTAGAAGCCACAGTCAGACACAGACAAAAAGGTGTAAATGGGTCTTTTCTCAAGCACATTAAGGGGTAATTGATACAAATTTTAAACACAGTGGCACACCACACATTGTTTTTTGTGGGACCTATATGTACTCATACGTACTGCTACTATAAAAAAATGCTAACTTGTAGCTACTGGAACTAATACCAGATGTAGAAATATAGTTGTGAAAACTTGATCAAGGCAAGTATCAAATAGCTGGCATTCTGCTTTTTATTTAGGTTTATAGTGACATTGATTAGATGAAAAATGTTTTTATGTTTGACTTATTGTGCTATGTTAACAATTGACTGATTAACATAAAACTAAATATTTTAGTTCTACCCTACCATAAACCTTCAGGAAGTTATCACTTTTTTGCAATTCCCAATAAGGCAATTCATCTATTATCCCCTAATAACCTGATACTGTATACAGTAAGTATTGGATATAAGATTTCCAACTTAAAGGTATTATACACAGTAGGGGGTGGTAGGATTGCAATCAAGTATATACTTTCTGTATTTTAAACTAAACTATTTGTAAAAAAAAAAGAATTTAATGCAGACAGGGCTGTTTGTACTAAATTGACACTTCAATTAATAATTAATAAATAATGCCATTTTCACAAGAATGTCATCACTGTTGCAGATTTTGGGGGACTACGACCTTCCTGCCGATTACGACATTGCCTGTCCTGTGATTCAGCCACCAGAAACTGAAGATCAAGGTGATAGCTGTGACCTTGACCCCTATTCTCTTCCCCCTCCTCCCTTAGCCTGGCTCAACTCAATCAGGAGAAAGGGAGAGAAGCCAATTTCGGAAGTTCCACCACCAGATGGCAGTGCAGGTGCTCTTCCAGTGGATCTGGAAGACTATGATCAGGTTGAACAGGTGGTTGCAGCTTATAGGAAGTCACAGATGCCAACAGGTGGCGTTGGTGCACACCAGCAGAGGGCAGCACAACAGATGAGTGGGTCACAACAAGAATTACCATCCAGGTCAACAGAACAAAGATGGCCTCCACAAGAGATGAACTTCCCAAAAGGGAGAAAAGTAGCACCCCCAGCAGTTTTGCCAAAGCCAAAGAAAAGCTCTAGCAGCACGCCTACCACCCCATCTGCTCCTTTAAATCTTGGTAGTCCAACTCCATCACAGACAGACAGTACGCAGAGTAAAATCCCAATGAAACCACCTGTGAAGAACAGTGAAAACGCACAACAAGTACCAAGAAATAAACCTGTCTCAGACATGAGACCCGTGGCTCCCTCTGCAGACATGAGAAGAGCTTCCAAACCAGTCCAGCCAGGGCCACCTGCCACCTACATTGCACCTCCTCCACCCTCTTTTGTACCTCCTCCTCCGCCTTCAGTGAACCAAGCACAACAAAGACCCCCAAAGCCTAGTGGGCCATCACCTGGCAATGTTTCACAGGGACAGTCTGGAGCAGTGGCTGCCAAGGTGCCCAAATCTCCTGTTAAGCAATTACCAGCTTCTCCAGGACCTCAGACAGAAGCGGGTCAAAGGTCAAACCTACGTCCTGGTGATCGTTCCCCATTAACCACAAGTGGTGCAAGGTCATCCTCTGGTGGGGTGCAGGATGGTCCCCCATCTTTCGTCCCCCCACCTCCACCTGGTGCTCCTGGAGGCAAAAGGAGCTCACAAGGGCCTCCCCCCTCACTCGCCCCCCAGCCAAAACAAACAAGTGGCACAGGGGGTCCTCCATCCTTTACTCCACCCCCTCCATCACCAAAACATACTGTCCAAGGAGGACAGAGTAGGCAGCCACCAGGACATCATGGGCCACCTCCAAGACCTCCAAGCACAGCTTCACAGCCACCTCCATCTCCCAGGCATAGTAGTAGCCCAAACAGACCAAAGGTCAGTCCTCCAAGGCCCCCTTCACAGGGTGACAAGAATGTTTCTGGACAACCAGGACCAACGGCGCTTGGACAACCTTCCCTTCCACAAAGTAAAGAGGCTGTGACACAGAGAGGCAATGGAAATGGGGGACAGAATAACCAGAAAAGAATGTCTGGGCCATCTTCAGCAGTGGCCAAACCTCCACCCAGTCCACCAGCCTTGCAGAATACAACACCTGCTAAAGTACTGAAACCCAAATCTCCACATACGCCTATGGGTGCACCCCCTCCACCACCCCCACCCCCTGTATCTCCTGCAACAGGTAAACCAGCACCCACACCCTCATCTGCACCCCCACCTCCACCACCCCCTCCTCCAGGTCCACCCTCTAACATCCCTCCCCCTCCTCCCCAGGTCCACCCTCCAATGTCCCTCCCCCTCCTCCCCCTCCTCCAGGTCCATCCTGCAATATCCCTCCTTCTTCTAATGTACCCCCTCCTAACCTACCCTCTGCCCCACCCCCACCACCCCCTCCCCCTCCACCCCCTTCCACATCATCAGCACCACCTGGTGGCCTGCTGGCAGGGATTGCCAATGCCAAACTGAAGAAAGTGGAGACTGGACCAGGAACAGATGAAGGTAAGATAATTCCAAATATATGTGTGTTATGTTAGTTGTGATTGGTTTTGGGTTTAATTGCTCTGGGCATGAGTGGATTAATTGTGTTGTTTTAATGAATATTAATGTAAGTAAAGGTAAAGATAATATTTTTGATTGACTTTTGTTTGTGTCTTTAAATTGTGTTGGGGGTGACTACCTTGTGTAAATGATTGTGTTTGGATGTGATTCCTTTGAATAGTTGGTAATAACTTATTCACTGTGGCATTAGGGAATGCATGCTTAAATGACTCAGATGATTATAGAAATAAAATTGTGGTAGTTGATTTATTATTAAATGCAAGAACTTGCACTGTATCAGTGTGTTTGACATGGCAGTTTTCACCGGCTTTTGACATCTGTATTCTTTGTTTTCTTTATTGGAGTCACCTTTGAAAGGCATAATTGCTTTTGTTGCATTAGTTGTGTTGACAATGTGAGTTTTATATGTGTTAGTCTGAGTTTTATTCTTAAGGGATTATCTGTACCATATGATTATTTTAACTTTGCAATATCATATGGGAGAGCAAAGATTTGTTTACTAAAACACAAGCAGATTTTGTTTTGACCTTATGAAAAATTATCAGACATTAAATAAATTAGATTAGAAAATTTAGAGATATGAATGAATAGAATAACTGAAACTTACTCTAATCTCCTGCGAAAATTTGTCTCATTTAATGCTTACTTACAGTTCTCAGTCTGTCCTAGAACATAATGTTTTTCTCTTTTAATGAAAAAATGTTCTTAATGTGTTCTAGGACATTCTGAAGGACTTCCCAAAGAGAGTTCTTGAACTATTACATTCATTACAGAACAGCATTAAAACTGTGAAAAAAAAAATACACCAAATGTTCTAGAATAGATTGAGAACTGTAAGTGAACGTTAAATGAGACAAATTTTCACAGGGGATGGGTGAAGTAGGTGTGATGCAGTACACACCCTGTCCTTCTTTCTTAAAATTAAATCATTTGTTGACTATATGTTCTGTAGTTGCTATATGAATCATATAAGATGTTCTTTGCTTTTTTTTTATTCACTGTATTTTCTTGGTCTGTTGATGCCTGTTTTGCATGAGTAAATGGTAGTGTTGAGGGCAATTGTTTTTTCCCATGTCCACAGAGACTGTATATTTATGATTATAAATCAATGCGGATTGGCTGCAAGTGAATTTTATTGTGATATGCATATTAATGGCAATGTTATTTTACTTTATATGGAAGATTTTACTGACACTAAATATATGTATTTTCTTCATCTTAAGTAGGTTTTTACTTAAAACCAATAATGCCGAGATATATTTTAGAGTAAGATATTTACACATTGAAGATCATAAAAAAGATATGTAAAGAGTGTGCAACAATAAAATTTTCAAAATATCAGATTCAGGTTTGAATAATAAATTGATCAAAGTTGATTAAATTTAAATAAGATGGGATTGAAATTTCTGATGGTAAAATGTCAATATGCCCAGTTCAGTTACATTCTTAGATATGTGAGATGTTCTAGGTTAAGTTTGCTATAAAAAGTTGTATTCTGATATTACAAACCTGCTTAAATGTTAAAACCTTAATTTATTTAGATCAAATCACACCAGATTTAGCATGATATTAATACAAAGTAACCTTGGTGACAGCTCACAGACTATAGAAGTGTCGATTGCACCAGGCACAAGTTGTGAGTATTACAATGAACTCTCTCTAACCTGCACAAACCGGCACACATTCTGCCAACATGGAGGACGCATCAACCAGTTCATCGCTGAACTTTTTCTACTGCTTGTGGGAGAACTTTTGATCATAAAACTGTTAAGGATTTATCTACTGCCCATTGTGTCCAATGAAATAGGTCAAGTTGCTGGGTGAAAAATGACTTTTTATGGTAAGTTAAGGATATTTGTACATCAAATGAAATATGAAGAATTATGTCCTAGAGAAGGGGCCTCAGTACAATAGGCAATTAGTGGAGGCGGGAGACAATAATAATTGACCCAGCTGTCACAGGAATGACTGTAATTTCACAGTTGCATGACTTGAAATTGTTTGATATAAAGTGCTGTAGATCAATTAAAATTGTTATGGTTTTAGTCTGTTTTTAAGATGGATGGAATAGAGGGGCAGGAGGGGAGAATTTGGGGAAGGAGAAGAGGAGCCCCCATCTGTGATATACTAGTAGCAACTGTTGAATTTTGATCTTTGCCTTCTAGTTTGCTAGACCTCGGCTCTTCTCAATGTGAATGCTCTCTTACTGATCCATGGACTAAATATGGCCGATGGTACTTAAAAGCCTTCCCAGCAGGGGCCTAGCAATTAAACCTCAAAGCCAAATTTTAATCCGTGTGAAGGCGGGGAGACCATTTAAGGATTAGGCAGTCTTGCTTATGTAGTGTTCCCATATCTGATCCGCAGAGGAGTAGATCGGAGGATCATCTGTTCTGAATGCGACTTTAGACAAACTATGGGGCCACACTTTCCCACACTCTCTGTACTGTAAATCTCCCCACGTGTCACACACCATGTTAAGGCAAGGACAGTGTCACCATCTGGTGCTGTGACACAAGCAAGGAGATGGCACACCATAGTTGTCAACATGTTGGGAAATGTATTGGATGGTGATGTAGAAATTCAACCCACAGGTTGCTATGATTTCATATAGAGAAGATTATTTTATTATGGTAAATAAATAAAAGAAAACAGCATTGGTTCCTAAAAGTAATAGGTATTCTAATCCAAATACAAGTCTTCATTCAGGACTCTTGCTTTAATATGCCTCCTTTCTGGGTGTTTTTGGATATTGGGGCTTATAATACATGTAAAATAAGCAAAGCTGTGTACAACTTGGTGTTCCCATCATGAAGAAGCTTTTATTGTTGACAAAATGTAGCACTCTGTGTTGATTTGGTGCATTTATATGTGTGTATGTACCATTGTGTCAGAAATGCTACAAAATGTCTCCATAGCTTGTAAAAGAGTATGTCAGTATCTCTGTCTCAATTCCAAACTGTCCCTCGTCCAAAGTAAAGATAAAGTAACAGATGGACGAGGGTCATCTTTGGCTGCCTTTGGTCACATCTGCTGACCTCAAGATGTGACTGTTGGGAGAAGGCCCTTAATTAATCCAATATGGAGGATGGAAACCTCTTTTTTACTCTCATTAGTAAGTATTTATGTAATGTGTACTCTTATATTGTTTTTCTGATCAGTTTATCTGGTATGTCCATTTTCAAATTGTTCAGTATCGGGTATAATGCCTGACTTTTGTTCAGAGGTTTTGATAAGCTGAGTTTAGCTTAAAAATGTAACTTAAAAAAGGCAACTTTACTACCAGTATTTATGTATCATTATGGAGCATTATACAATTTGTACATTTAAGAATCATTCTATGTTAGAATATTGCTGAAATATGAAGAGCAAATAGACGAGAAAGTGTTCAACATTTATTACTTTTTCTTTGGTGACATCACTACTTTTGTCACCTGTGATATCAGAATTTGACTTGTTTTGACAAAGGTGACGTTGAAGATGTCCAGTCACAGCAGTGACGTCATCCAATTCTGTAAGATATTATTAGCATATACAAACATTGTTATAAAATAAAATTTTATTGTATCATGATACTTTTTCATAAGCCCTGAATCTTCATAAGAGGCATAGTCAGAAAAAAATTAAAAATAAATTAAATTGTTGAGATTATCATATAAAACATTTATTTAATAATTGCAGTATAGAACATACTGTACTCAATCATATTAACGTTGAAGTTACTTAGTCTTTATTTGATAATTAATACTTCTTTACGTGGTAAGGGTGTTGTCAGAGTGGTGATTAGATCCCTTGTCTGTTCTCCCATAAGGGTGCTTAAGGAGAAAAACCCCATTTCCCCCAGGTAGATATTTCATATCAATCAGCTGTATATTGGCATGAAGAAAGATTGGTAAAAAGAAATTCTGATTGCATGTGGTTTTAGCTAATTTGACAGACTGGCAAGTCAGTTAATTTTGAAGGTACCCATATTTTATCTTGGCGATCTAAAGGAATTTTTGTCTATTGTAATATATCATAATTCAAATGAGTGATCAATCCTTTTTGAGAAAATATACACTGTGATAGTGTTTCTTTTTGATAAGTATCAACTTTTTTACATAATCAAATAAAAACATAAATATTAAGAAGTTTATTGTAACGGTAACAATGCAAGGGGTGCCTCGACTAGGTATTTAGATATTACCAGTGTTTTCCATGCTGCTGTTAAGTGTATAATGTGATTAATATGAAGACGAGAATGCACTTAGCCTAGACTAGTAATTTTTGATATTAAGTACTTGGTACATGTAATGTAACTGTCAGAGGCAAACACAGTAAGGATGCAGTTGCTTTGACTTGATTAGAAGGAAGGTGAGTTTTGGTATTAGGTATCTTGATGAAAAAAGAGGATTGCTTATAATTGGGAGTAGTTTGGTATAACAAGTAAGTTGTTAATTTTCTTTATAACCCATTACCTGTGTATAAAAGTCATGCACACATTGAATTGAAGTTTGTGTGAAAATCAGAAAAATGGCAGATATATTATTTTGATCAAAAGCAAAACTGCTTTTGATAATTTTCATGTGGTGAACTGCTAGTATGGTTGGTGTTCATGTACAGAAACCATGTTATAATGCCAATGTCATAGGGGCTTTGTTCTGCAAAATTCATGGTCCACGGAGTAAATTTTATAAGGGCATTGTGACATTCACTATCATTTCTAAGGACATTGTATAAGGACATTAAAACTACAGCACAACTATCATTTATATCTCTGGAAATTTACTGTTCTTTGTCAAACAAGGTAATATAGCCATAATGTAACCATGTTGTTTAAATATTATCAGGATATATAAATGTTTTTCATGAAAACAAAGAATTTAGATGTCTTTCCATTAAATTACTTGGCATCATCATGTATTCCATGTTTAAAGTTTCAAAAATTCCACTGTTGTTTTTTTAATTGATAAATTACCACAAATATTATTCTTTATCATTATTATATTAATAATGCTTCTTTTGTTTAAAAATTTTCAAGAACATATGTTGAAATTGCTTTTCTGCATGTTTCAGAAAATACCCTGGCATTTGAAGATTTTCAAGTTAGAATTTTTAATTAGAAATTTGTCAAATAAGCTGTTTACAAATATCATATTTATGTCAAACATTCCCTCTGTTTTTTAGAGAGACCAATGAAATCATCAAAGCAGACGTCAGCCCAGTCTGCCCTCATTGCACAGATTCAAGGAGGCATAAAGTTGAAAAGAAGTCCTGGGCCAAAGATAAAAGAAATTCACAGAAATGGTACATTGTCAAAGTCTTCTTTGTAGCTGCAAGTCTTGCATTGCTAAAAAATAAAATAGAATAGAAATGGATGATTAGAAAAGAAATAGAAATACAATTTTATGTTGATGCAAAATAATCATGTTGATTACTAATATTAACAAAGCAAATTTCTGAACATCATGAAAAGCAATATATCTGTCAATCATTAAGAATAGTTGAGACTGTATATTAAACAACAGTTTTGGATCTTGAATTTTGTTACATTGTCTATAAATGTTTGTGAATGACTTCAGATTCTGTAAAGGTGAAGAATGGCCCAGACAGCACTGGCAAAGTAGCAGGCACAGGACAATCCAGTATAGACCCACCAGGGGGCACTGCAAAACAGGAGGGTCCATTGTCACCAGGTGAAGGCACAGAACAAATAAATAATACCCAACAAGGTATTTACCTATTGGTATAATAATAATAATAATAATAATAGTTACAGAACTGAAATTTGCTCAGATATTAAGAATTTGTGTTTGTTCAAAATTTGGTTTTGTTTCTGTAATTCAGAGTAAGAGCTCTTTTCAAACAAAGCACACAGAGTTTTAAAAATCATTTTAATAAATTGATTGTAGGAATATTAAACAGCAGTTTCTTGTTTATGCAAGACTGGGTGTTTGCTGTTTATTTATGACTGCATGTTATCATGTAATATACCCATTTTAGAGCAGCTTGTTTAATTTGAAGGTTTTGATTATTTATGTTTTTTTAAGGTGCCTCAGATTTCCCAAGATCGCCTTCAGGACCAAATGTGACTGTGGTACCAGTTGGTAACAGACCTGTGTCACCCCAAACTCCAAAAAATAATGCCCAAACCACAGGTTAGCTCTCTCTCTCTCTCTCTCTCTCTCTTGCTCTCTCTCTCTCTCTCTCTCTCAGTAATATATGTAAGCTTGAGGGTGATACCGTATGGTGACCAATAAGTTACATATATCCATGCCCTGCTATTGTGTTGATTCCTGAAACCACACTGAGCAGTGGACAGAAATGATCAATATTTGGAGTTCAATCAGAATTCTTGATTACAAGCTTATCAATAATTGTGAAATCTATTGGTATTCATGCATATATGTGCTGCCGTGATGCAAGCAGTTTGGTTGTATTAAAATAAAGTGTAGTGGTTGTGGTAGTTTTTTTAGGCATTGTTATATTTATTTATTTATTTATTTATTTATTTATTGACAGTGACAACATTTACCTTATGTAGTCTGTGAATGAAGATCTATTGTGCTTTTAAAAAGGTTTTCTAATATACAGCTGTATGTTTTGTTGACATTTTTAGGTGAACAAAAATACGTAACTGAAAGATTTCTCCTATACCCAAATAGTTTTTTTCTTCACATTAAAAATATCAAATTATGTTTGGCAGTAATCGCAAGTAAATGTGAATGTCCATAATGTTATTCTTATAAACCTACCTTTTCTTTAATTTTGATTAATGGCAAGTAAAAAGTTTCAAATTAAAATAAATAAATAAATAAATAAATAAAAGCCATATAGTCAGAGTGCTCAAAATGCTCCCCAAATGTGAAATGTGGAAAAATGTTATAGAAAGATATAAATTGTGAAAGCCAATGACTTATCCCAATTACAACCAAGTGCCAATGGACAAAGCCAATTATTAAAACAAATACATAAAATAGAAACAACCTGTGGACTACTAGAATGTAAATACTATATACACCTATCCTCTACACCTTTTTTGTATAAAAGACAGAGAACAAAGGCAAAGCAATGCAGGTAGATTCTAATGAACTTGATGACTAATCAATTAATCAATAAATATTGCATGCTGGGTTTATTAGGTATTTTGACCTGAATGGGAAATTTATTGTTGAAAAAAATCAATGTCTGCTGCGTGTATGAAGCCAGCTCACACTGTGAGCAGGGAGCTTGGCTACTGGCCTTACAAGCTAGGAGCTGCTCTTACTGCACTTAATTGGACCTTCTATTTTTGGTCTCATATTTAGCACCTACCAAATTTTCTCTTTGGGTCAAAGTGTATACTAATTGATGATGCCAACCTTGCAGGTCTGGTAGCTCAGCTCCTTGTTCAAAGTGTGAGCTGGTCTTAAACTGCTGGCCTGGGATGGTGTGTACCAGTATGTTAAAATGATTGATCAGAAGGAAGTTATTCTTCCTCCAGAGCATGGTGTATATTTATATTTTACAGAGGTTATTTTAGAATTCAGGATATTATGATTATTTTTTGTTACTCACGAAAGCCCGTTCTCTTCCTCTCTCCCATTTAATTTTTCATCATTTTTTTCTTTGAGAAATTATGAATAAACATTTTTCTTCTTTCTACAAACTGTAACAGCTAAATAAATAAATGTCTGCTGTTAATGTAAAATAATGGACTAAATCAGCCTTTACATTGCCTTTGTGGTCTTAGTACAAGTCATATTGGTCTTCTACATAAGACTTGCAGCCAGGGTCAGCCTTTACCTTTCAACTTTGACACCCAATAATGAAAAACTGAGGCTTGCAGTGACCTCACATTACGTGATCAATAAATAAGCAAAAGAATCCATAGCCATGACACATGCCAGCTCTGATGGGGCCCCGGTATGGATAACCAATGGAAGCCAAAGACAGAACCCAACCATGCCGTTGTCATTTCATAAAAAATTCATTAATTGTCCCACCATGCATTGCAGTTTTTGGAGAGAAAATTAATGGGTTATTACAGTCTGCGCCTGCTACCTGTTCTGGTTTTGTTAATCCAGGGTCTATAGGTAGTGTATATGTGACGTTGGGTATCAGAGATCTGAGTACAAGCAAGGTACATGTACGAGGACAAATTGTAAACACTTAGATTTTGGAAGAAGTTTGATGATTTCAGACATGTATTTTTTAAAAGCTTCATACAGTAGTTTTCCATGCCTGTACATGTACAGGGTATATTGCGTTATTTGTTCTGGTTGTTTTGTACAGTAAAAAATATGACATTGTTTTGTTAAATTGTTATATGATTGTACTGGTATTACTTTAGATTTGTGGATATGCAGTCTTTGTATATAAAGTTTCAAATCAGAGTGAGGATTATCAGATTTTTATACCTGTTATGAATTTGTCACACTTCTCTACCAAGAATTTTTTTGCATAGCATTAGGTTGTGCCTTTGATTGATGCAAGTTATAAAATAAACTTTACTTTAATTGTGGTACAGTGCATGAAGATAATGACCATTCACTTCTTATATCTTTGATTTGTACAGGTTTACCATCATTTCCTTCCTCAAAATGCTTATGGGTTTTGTTTATCATGCTGTTCAACAAAATAGATAGAATATAACCTCTGTAAATAAAATGATGTTACAGAAACAAAAGTCAAATATGCACATACATGTGGGGTTCATTGTGATAAAGATTCTAGCATTTGGACTTTATTTATAATTTAAGTGATGCTACAAGGTGCTGTGGTACCTATGTTTGCTTAACAGAATGGCCCATATACATAGTATATTTTTCCTTGATTTGAGGTCGATTCAAGGACATAATGAGTACACTCCCCCCTCCTATCTTTAAAGACTGATGTTTTGGTACCTAGTCTATACTATAGGCCATGCAGCTGAGTGAAGGCATTAATTTCATGCAAAACTTTTGGCTGCATGGGCAGTATAGAAGAGTTTAAATAAGTAACTAAAAACATACAGCAGGTATTTTTGAATTCCTAGCAAAAAATCATTCTATCTATGCCCTTGGTAGAGGTACATTGTAGTTTTTGGGTGTGTTCTAGGTGTAATGTGTACATCCCTTCATCCTTTCCATTTCTTAATATAAACCTCGGTGTTATCTATGGGGCCATTTAGAATAGAAGATCAGAGTATCAACTGATCCAAGGATCAAATATGGCAGACCTTACATGAAAGGAAGACCGCTTAAACCTGTAATGGTCCCTCTGACTCAGACCCTACTCGGACCTCGGACCCTCCCCACGTGTCGTGCCTGCAGGGCCACAGTAATTAAATCTCTGCTCCATTTGTACTGGATACCTGGGGAGGCGTGTGAGAGGCAGAGAGACCATTGCAGGATTAAGCAGTCTTCCTCTCATGTAGGGTCCACCATATTTGATTTTTGTACCAGTTGACACTTGAATCTTCTATTCCGAATGGTCCCTATGTGTACATCTTTTTAATTTCACTTACATGTATGTTTCTTTCCAGTGTCTTCAGCCATAGTGACCACAGACATGCCTGGACCTGCTGGACCAGCCACTCAGAAAGGTCAGTTATCTTTGGTAGTGTCTTTTGCCCTGTAGAGAATTTCTGAAACTCTTGTCTTTTTAGGTGTGAAGTCAGAGTTTGCCTCCCCTAGGAGAACTGCCTTTTGATGGTCATGGTATATGTGTTGCCTAAATTTTGTTGTAAAATATTCATGTTTAAGATTTAATTCTGAAGTCCAAACCTGTACCTTTATTCACTCTTCATGGTTTGTGTGGTTCATCCTGGCACATTGAAGACTTGAAGGCTCCCCTATCACAATCTTAAGTCCACATGTCACTGTTCAGCCACTATAATAATAATAATAATTCTATAAGTCCTCAGTGATTGTTATCCAACACTAATTAGATGTTCTGGCCTCTGGCCAGCAATTTCTTAAAGGTGAGGAAGGGGGTTCTTTCGCCCCCAGAAATTGACTTTTTTGCCACTTTATTGTCCCAGCTTGTGAAGTGAACCTAGATCAAACTTTGATTTAGAGCAGACCCTTTTATTTCAAAGGGTATTTCTTTCACGCCACTGCTTAACTTCCATCCACAAGCAAGCCCGTAGCCAGGGGGGGTACGGGGGGTTCGAAAGAACTGCCCCTTTTGCTGGAAAAAGGTCCACTCTGGGTAAAATTTGCTTTAGGTACATGAAGTTTTTATGGAAAAAGGTCCACTTTTTCAGAAAAAGAACCCCCCCCCCCCTTTTAAAATTGCTGGCTACAGGCCTGACAAGCCTGACCACTACACAAAAGACAATGAAAGTCTCACTTCAATAATAATTGGATGCCCCTGTTGAATGAAAACACTATAGTGGTATGTCTTTGCAGTGGTGTTCCAAAGATATTTTGGACAGTTTTCCAAATTAGCTTTGTTGATCAATCCTCCAAGTTTGGCCATCTTTGGCTGTCAGAAAAATTTACATGCCCAGCAGTATAAATTTGAAAAACTCTGGAAGACACAGATTATGGCCTCTATCAACCTCTGTGATATATCACACACAGCAGTGGCCAGGTAAAAGGATATTAACCTAATTGTTCAACAGATTGCCTCTTTTAATGACCAATTAAGTCAAACAGCAGTAATCACTTTGCAGTTAAGTTATTATTGTGTTAGCTTTAACAAAGAGAAGATTGCCCATAAATGGCGCCATGAACATGAAGAAGAAGGAGAGATGAGGTTTTAATGTTTTACATTGAATTTTTCTACTTAGCTTAATGTTGTGTGCTGTCAGGCTTAGTGTAAAATAGTTTTACAGGTATCAAGTTGTAGGGGATATGGTCTAATGTATAAATTATACAGCATTGAATCAACAGGTAGGACTCTCATTTGATACATGTGCTTGTGCCTTATAATATGATTATTATGTGAATGAAGTTAAATGCTTTCATATAAATCATGTGAGACTCTCAAATTGAGTCAGACTTTATATTTGATGATATGCATGACTTCTAACCTAAAGAGAGAAGCATGTGATGCATATGTTGCCTACTGTAATTTGTTCCTGCCTTTTTAGGTGATAACACTATATTGCTGATATCATAAAGAACAGGGTATTTATGTGAACTATAATATGCTGTCAGAAGCTATATGTCATTGACATATTGGTTCCTATTAAATCATATTGTCATTGATGTATAGTCTCTTTTTAATTTATTGTCATTGATACACGGTCTCCAATTGAATTAATAGGGTTTCATATCCTTGGCCACATTGAATGAATCAGAATCAAGCATTGTTTACCGTTCTATACTAATTTTTATTAATTTATGATGTAAATGCAAGTCCCCAGTCACTTACTTAGGCTATGTAGAACAGTACACTAACCAGTTCTTTTTCTCTTTTAAACTGTGCAAAGAAGGTATATGTAAATTCAAGAGAGAAAGAGAGATAATAGCTACTTGCAGTCTGTATGTGATTAGCTACATATACAGAGTAAAAAAATAACTATGAACTATATATTGATGAGTAGGGAATCAAGGAAGGGATTATGCCTTAGTAGGTTTGCATGCATGCAGAAGGTGGTGTTTATTCCATATGATTGTTGTGACAGTATGACTGTATAAATCATGCCGGCTCAGATGAGGAATGCCTTAGATCAGTAAAATCATACTTACTTGCCACGCCCCTCATCTGATTTAAGCCAAGGTCTACTTAAGATTGGAAATAGGTCTTACTTACGTCATCCCTTATCTGTTTAGACTGATCCTTCTTTAGACTGGAAATACAGTTGCAATAGGTCTTACTAAATCTGTTCCCCCATTTGTTTAGACAAGGCTTGATTCAGACTGGAAATGGGTCTCATTTTTGTCATCCTTCCTCTGCAGTAACAAAGATCAGTTTAATAAGACTGTGAATTGGGTCTTTACAAGACCACAATAAAATTGTACATTGCTGATATTAAATTTATAGAGACCAATTTGTGTTGAGAGAATTGGAAACCCGCCTAATCAGTCAGTTTGTCTGATTATTTGATGAAGTAATTTCAGGTTAAAAGTCGATATTGTCTTTACAAACAGTTACTGGTATATGGTTTGGTAGACTTATCATAGAAACACACACGTACATATAAACACATAGAGAGGGAGTGGGAGAGGCTCAATCTGGGGAGAAGCAGCAAAGACAGTCAGAGACTGCATTCAGATTCACTCGTCATACTGCTAGTCAGGGGCGGATCCAGAGATATTTTCTGACAGTCTTCCAAATTATCTTTGTTGATTCATCCTCTATTTTTGACCGTCTTCTGACAGAAAAAATTAAATACCCGTCAATGTAAACTTGAATATCTGACCGTCTTTTGGAAGACCCAGAAGACGGCCTAAGTCCGCCCCTGCTAGTAGCTGTGTCAGTCCGACTATGTGGGAGGTTTCTCGCTAAAGTAAAATCAGCTTAATTGTCTGACACACCTCCTCGAGCATCTAGGAGCTAATTAACTGTTGGGTGCTGATGACAATTCATAGAAAATGCAAAAGACTGGTAGGATTCCAAACTGACAAAATTTGTATATTTCTATGCATCTTTAATGCCAGTTTCAATATTGTGTTTAGGAACATCAGATATATTGTAATGGACAAAAAATTTAGGCTGCTAAAGCAATGTAATTTTGACTTAAACCAGCCTTGTATTAATATGCAGAATTTTGTCACCCTGGAGTGTAACAAGGTGCCCCTGTTCCCCCCTCAGAATACTGATGACAACTCTTGAGTGTCATCTTTCCTTTCCACACAGCCACTACCTGCGTAATAGTCTGGCAGGAAGATCAACAGTGAAGATCACTTACATTGCTCATTAACTTTACTGTTTGTTTACGGAACAAGATTTCTGACAGATACTACAGGTTCTGAGCTTGAAGGTATTTGGGGGTTTATAGTAATCAAAATTAGCTTTAACGATTGTTCGTCAGTAATAGATAAATATTTTGATATGTTATAGATGCAATATGAATACTTTGGAAAAAAGAGGTAAATCATAATTTAAAGTGAAAACTGATAATACCCTGGTAATTCAAAACAATGTCTAATACACAGTCTGAGAAATTAATACAGAAAGGTTCTGTTCTTGTTGTCAGAAAGGTTCAGGTAATTCACTCAATCATCTTCAGTAGCAACTGATAGAAAGAAGGCCCTTATTCAGTTTATGTGATACTAAATTTGTGACAAATTAAAGTTGTGAAATTTGAAAAATAATACTGTAACAGTGGCAACTAGCTAAGAAATCTTGTCAAGCTGAAAACAAAGGTTGACAGATTCTTAGAAGACTGAAAGTATGAACAATGCAAGTTGCTTCTCTGTTTCACTTAATTAAATCTGAGCATTTGATCTGTCACATCATAAACAGACCATACAGACATAATAGTATTATTTCATTTATTTGAGCAAAATAGAGCAAAACCTGCAATTATCATTTCTTGTTTATAAGTTTGGTTTGGTTTTTATCATTTCTATAAAAGAAAGCTATCAAAATGGAGGATGTGGTTGAGACAGTTCAAGGTATTGTAATTATCAGCATCTGATAACAAAATAGATTTTGTACTGAATCAGTCTGTTTGTAAAATTATATCTTAGTGTATTCCTATTATTGTTTCTTTGTCTGAGTTTGTCATGATATTTCGTATACACATTTATTTTATTCATATATATCTCAATATTTGTTTGTTTTTATTTTTACACCCTATATCTTTAGGGCTGTATACTAATGGCAAGGTCAATACTAAATATAGCAAAGGCAGCAGAAATGCTGTACAAACTATAAATAATTCCTGTCCAAGTGATTTTGAATAATCCCCTCTGTGTGTCAATATTATCATTTTTGTCCACTCTGTCCTTGTATGCGTACAAGTCGAACATGATTCTGGACATCATTGCTGTGTTTGAGCAAGGGTGTGTCGTTAAGAATGATGTTGAGACGATGGTGTTACTGTCAGCAATATTACATTAATCAATAACCTAGCATGCAGCAACATGTGGCTGTCTGTTATTGTATTGTATGGTAATCAAACTGAAATTTCAAACGCCTTGGTTATTTGTATGATATTTTATTTTTTTGTAAAATATGTTTAATGCTCACAAAAACATACATTCTTACTTATGTATGATTGAAATTTAGATTTCTTAAATCTAATACTTGATCAGGTATAATCTGTAAATAAATTACTTGATCAATTCATTAATTAATTTATTTATGATTGTGTGAGTGAAACTCACACATTTTGTTTGAATTTTACAAGTAATTGCCATAGTCAGAATCTTATGGTATAATGGCAGTCTTCGTTGCATCTTAAATTGGCTAAGTCACTGGAGTCTGATTGTCATAACCTCCACCGCAGATTTAATAATTTGATATTTCTGAAAAACAAAGGTTTGGCTAAGAGGAAAACTGATTTTAATAGGAATTTAGAAGAATAAATGTAATTGAAATAGTTGTATGATCCATTTTCAAATTGGATTTATACTGCTTACAATGTGAACCATACTACCATTTTATTAACTTGTAATGGACAACAAATATTCATATAGGAATAGATAAATTTGCATGTTTCTTTTATATAAGTATTATGTATGTTATGCATGTGATGCAGTTGTACAGTCAAATAGGTTGTCGGGGGCACATACATGTACTTGTGGATATTATATAAGCAATGTTTATTTGACTTGATTTTATAAATACAGTCATGTACTACACGTAGATATGTATTTTATTATAGTTCAACAGTGCCATGCCTGTTACATGTAAATTACTAAGTTACTTGGCGTGTGAAAATTTAAAGACATATAAAATGATGTAATTCAGTATATATATAAAAAAAAAAATTGGAAATCTGCAACAAACAGACCTCAAAAGAAGTGTCCACCAAATGTCATAATAAGATGTAGATAACACATGTTGTGTGTGTTTAACACTCATCTGATTGTGGCGCAGGGGGGAAGTATATCATGTAGTACAGAGATGAAAACAAGAATGAATTATCTCAAGGACCAGGTGTGAAGTCAGCATATTTGTTGCATATGATGGTTTGATGCTAATGTTGCATGTCTAGGGTTGTCACAATATACTGTATGTTACTAAAATCAATATTCTGGTATTGCTGATGATATTTATCCGTAAAACATTAAAGATACTGTAATTTTCTGTTTGTTATTCCGATTATTATTTTTGTGTTTTTTATTGTTATAATTTTTCTCTTGGGGGGGGGGGGGGGGGGGGGGGAGGATACATATTCTAGTGGAAAGAGTGTTAGGGATTGTTTTTTAAGGTTGTTTCTGTTACCAAAATAGATGCACTGTAGAAATTATACCTTATAACACTACTGGTAGTATACACTGAATGCACAGGGCCAAGGTCTGTACTTGTGTGTGNTACACATAGACAAGTATGTGTGTGTGTGTGTGTGTGCATTAACTATATGTATATAAATTTACACATAAGCATTGCTTTCAATTGTATGGTTAGTTGGGTTTTAGATATGTATTCATTTACATATAACAGCTGCCTTTAGCCATATGATCGGTTGGGAACTGGATAGCACACATTTTACAGATAAATAAATGAATGAAAATATTCAAATGTGGTCCAGGAGTAGGAAGTGGCAGTACTGTGATGAACTAGTTCAGTGTATTAGTTCAGCAGCTGTTGCTTCATTGGCTGACTTCAGAGTAATTTCTGTTTCCATATTGACATCTGCCTCACTTCAACAAAGTCACACCCTGCTACAGAACTGGTATTATATCTTTGCAACTTTAAAAATCTGCCCGTGTGAAAATGTCAAAGAATGCAATAATATAATTTTTTTTTTTTTTTTTTTTTTTTTTTTTTTTACATTATATGACATTAAATGGGTTGGCAGCTCAAAGGAATTCTCTCAGTCTGGCTTAATGCAGCAAAAAATAAAATAAATAAATAAATAAAATAAATAAAATTAGATTAAGGAAAAATAAGAGGGAATGATATATTTATGCCCCCTTTTGAAATAGCGGTAGAACCCCTATAAGTTGCTTTGCACATGACAGTCCATCTAGATCCATCAATAACTAGACCTTCATGTCCTTCATATTGTCCTTGCTTATTTTGGATGAGGTTTAGTGAAATATATAACAAGTAAATATCAGCATGCTGTCAATTTGATAATCTTTGTTTTTTTCCCATCAAAACCTTCCTGATTGTGATGATGATGATGATGAAAGCTTTAATTATCTTCGGCCCAAAGATTCAGGAAAGGTGCATCATGTTGGGCCTTGCCTACCTCAGTATGCCCAATCTGGGAATAGAGACACTGCATGTAATTTTGATTTTCAAGCTCTCCCACCAAAGGCAAAAGCTTGGATGTTCGCTGTTTGGACATCTCACCATATACTCTTTCCTTTCCTGATACAGATATACCAGATATACATAATACCTTATATTTCTTTACCTTTTTTCTACGAGATATAGATAATATGCCCTGTAGTCAAGGGCATAGAAGAACAATATGCACTAGACAACATCCATAGGTTCTGTATATATAAGGTCCATATGCATGTGCAATATTTGCTTTCAGAAACTTCATATTTGTAGAAATATACCTGTTTATGTGTCTACACCCCAGTTTTAATGACTTATAACTAAGACCCCATTTCCATAGATTTTAGATCGATCTATCCCTGTGGGGAGTCTTACTAGATAACTGTCAGCTTACCTGGCTTAAGTGTCTGTCCCGCCTACTGAAAGCTGTAAGGGGGTAATTAACTATGGTGCGCGCACGGCTGACTGCAATTTAGCGTGAACCCCCAGGGAGTTAGGTCGATCTAAATCTTAATCTCTAAATCGATCTAAATCTCTGGGAATACACCCTAAGAAAATTAATGTTGGGTGGGTTGATAGAGGGATCAGGTTGGCAGTCACTGGGTAGAAATTGCTGACAGTGTACAGTACTGAGTTTAACTGTCACAAGTAGGCTTTAAATGCGCCTTGTGACATATTGCCCCAGTTGACATATATATTTCAATAAAGAATATTATAATCAGTGTCTAAAGGATGCATAGATACATACACTGAATATTTGATATACACCATCAGGGCCTATAGCACATGACCAGGGCCCTATAACATTTATGATCATGATGATAACTCTGGAGATATACATTCCTATGGCCCAGTGTGTATGACTGGGGCCCTTTGATATGTATGATGGACTCGTGTTGAACACAGGATATACAATATGTCACAGCAGTACCACCCAAAGAGCAGCATATGTCTTGAAAGGTCGTAGGTCCTCCAATTGGTAAGTCTATAAGACAGGCGGGGTGCCTCTTTCAGTATTCATATTACATAGGTGAAAGTGTGTGAAGGACGCATATCTATCTGACCACTCTGAGATTTTATAGCTTAAGGGATTATTACTGCGATTGCCGTGGAGCTGAAGAGAACTGTGTGAGCTCACTGACATAAGGCGTGCTCAGTTCTATTTGAACATCTATTCACGGTCTCCTTGTACTGGAGAGCGTTAATTGGCATCTAAGATAAGCCTCTTTGGAAGTTTTATTTCGGACTCATTCATATTCAAAGGCATGATGGGCGAAAGTTATGAGGAACCAATTCCATCTTTCCCCCCACCTCCCCCACCCATGGGGCAGGTTTTGAGTGAAGATGAGGGGTACGGTAGAGACAATCAACAGGAGAATGTGCCCCCTCCACCTCCCCCGCTGGACTCAGATTGCATAGACCCAGATACCATACCATATGGGAGATCTGAAGGTACTGCTCATGCCAGTTGTAGCTTTTTATCTTGGCTTTGTTGAGGTTTTTTATTTGAGGTATATCTAGAAATTGGTTTCTGTGTATGTAGAGAATAGCAAATGCATTAAATATTGCCAGGTGATTTTGTGATTTTGGGTAGAAGAAATTTATTTCAAATGGTTATATGTCACCAGAAAATAAATCGGCTATAATGTGGAAAATAAAGCAAAGATCAACTGAGAGAGAGAGAGAGAAAAAAAAATCAATAGTAATATTTTTTGGTAAAATCATGTGCAGGAATTTATGGGATGTTAGAAAGTAATTTTGTGAGTTTAGGTAACACACTTTTTTTTGCACCTAAGATGGCATTGGATTATGAATGTAATTCATCTGCTTGTTGGAATGAAATGAAAACTAAACCAAATGAACTCTTGCTATAATACAGAGCATGCAGATGGATGTGTTAGTTGTGAATCTTCGTGCTGCATCCAAACACAATGAGATTGTGATAGTGCCATAGAAATGGTATGAAAATGGCAGCACTGAGAAGTTTTTATCAACCTTTTAGCATCTGATCTTCCCATTTTATAGTAATGTTGACAAAAATGGTTAGACAGAGGCACAATTCAAGTGCTTGCTGAAAGCGCTGCTTACTGTGAAAAACCCCTGGGTAATAATGGAGCATGGCAAATTTAAATACTGCTGTAGAACAAGTTTTTTTTTCTAGTAATATACTACTAAAGATGATTAAATATATGATAATATAATCTGAAATAATACAATAATAGAGCATGGCACATTTAAAGTAATGCTGTAAAACAAAATTTTTTCTGGTTTCTGTGACTTCATTACATATTATCTCAAGAGGCAATTGCAGTGTTCACAATGTAAAGTATTGAAAATGTTTTCAGAAACAAAGGTGCTTCCTTTTAACAAAGACTAGAGAATTATTTAATAGAAAATTGTACACTTATTGCGCTGTAATTAAGTTTTTCTGTATGTTGGCAACACACAATAGGAGCTGAAGAAGAAAGTGTCACTTGGTCAATATCAGGTATTATATGTTGTTATGTAGAGAATTGTGTATTTTTTTTACCTCACGAACTCCTGTGCTTGAGAACTGTGTACATCTTTTGCATGATTTTTGATCTCCTATAATATGTATCTCGTATAAAATGTTTTGTGAAGGAACAAGAGTGTGACATTGATGTATCTGAGTTGACCTTATCTATATTTGTATTCCATGTATGTTTCATAATTGGATGTTGTTTTTTGTGTAGACAGTCTTCCAAGCCAGATGCTGTGGGAGTGTCTTCTTTTATTTTATCAAGAGACCAGGGAATGTCTGCTTAATGACCTGCTCAGACTTGCGCTAATTGAGACCGGGAAATTAGTCTTAAATTTTAGACCTAATTTATAGTATACTTTGACACAAAGTATATTAGAAGAAGTCCAATTCTATGAAATATTGTACATGTTTTATAGCAAGAAGGACATGGCAAATGTTTCAAAATAATAATTATTTCATTTAAGTGGTCTGCTATATGCAATAAAAGTCCCGAAATGAATAAGACTAAAAATTTGGTTCAAAAGTTTCAACTAATTTTTTTTTTGACTAAATTAAATTGTTTTATGAAGCCAGCCCTATAGATAATTTAGGCATTATCCTGGATTGATTGTCATGTTAAGAGACCCAATGTTGTATTTCAGTACACTGTATGGTAAGTTGTGCATGTACATCAGTGGTTTTCGGTCTCAGTCAGTCCTAGTCTGATCAGGCCTAGTATTACATCATGTAAGTCTGGCTTGCCTTAAAATATACAGAACAGCTTGTCTTGGGCCAGCATGTATCAGTTTTATAGACTTTGTTAATGTGGAACATGTGTTGGAATTGAAATGTAATGCACACATTTTTCCCTTTTTTATTATTCTTGAATTTCTAATCTCTGTAGACATAAGTGAAATATGAGAGAGAAGGTTATGTGTTAACTTTGTAGGTGGTGTACCATGGGGTATATGATGATCAATTATACCCTGTCATGGTTTAGTGAGGCTCCAGCAAAAAGTAAAGAAACAGAAAGAGACCCATTGGTCTTGGTTTCAATAGCTTCGCCAGATAGCCAAATTCACATGACTGAAAAAAAAAGAGAAAGAGAGAGAAGAACTAGAAATCTAAAAAAAATTGATGGATCAAACTAATTTTAAATGCATTCTTTGGACTAGATCCGTCAGTTTTTTTTTAACTGATGACAGTTTTTGCTGCCCTTTGGTGAGGTCATTTGCAATTGGTCAATTATTTCAAATCAAATGAATAAGTCATTGATTCTGTTAACTGAGACTGCTCCTTCTACACTCAGCCCAACATTTTTCCTTTCAGATCTAAATTTCAGATTGAAAATCAGTTTTGAATATTCACCTTCGCTGAAGAATTTTTAGGTCAGCTATATTAATTTGATTTCTGTTATTTTTATCTGGAAGCTCGATACATGTGATACATTGTTATATTGTTTGATCATTGTTTTTTTTTATTTTTTCAGAGAAAATGAATCGACTGCCGTTGGCTGGAGAAGCCCCAGTGGAGGGCACCCCTGCATGGAAACGTCAGCTAGATGAAAAGAAGAGACGAGAAAAGGAAGAGGAAGACCGGGTAAAATCTTTTGTCATTCTCTTTCTCTACAAGTGCTTTTGTATTTTCCTACTGAGGATGAATCAGTGAAAGTTTATTCAGCTTATTAAAAGTCGAAGTTTGCTCAGAGGTTTAAACCATGCAATGGAAAATGGACTGGAAATTAACCTAATTTGGAAAAAAACACTTGGGAAATATAAAGCAGGCAGTCTGTGGCCAGGTTTATATGAATACACTAAAATTTGAATATAATATTTTGGCTACAGAAGAGAAAAGAGGTATGTGAAGATTCAGTAGTAAGAGAAGTCTGATTCATGTTGCAATGTCGCATATTGACATGTCATTGAGTAATTTTGTGGCCTTCTTTTGCATGATACTTTATGATATAACAATTTCTTGTATAAACGTACGTCTGAACTGATATAATATAATGTTATATATTGCACTGTAGTATATTAAATTCAGGGATGGGATGTCATCATCTTCTGGAGGAATAAATTTCCTCTGTTTTTACTTGTAAAAGATATTCAAAAAAAGGCGTTGGACTTGGTGTGAAATTCTGAAAAACTAGAATTCAAGAAAGGGGAATCTTTTTTCTCCTTTTTATGGTCTTTAGTTCCCATCCCTGGATTTTAGATTCATTATCGAGTGCCCTCTGTTGAGCATTTTCAGTATTTGCAGCACCGTATCAGACTTTTTATTTCCACACTGCAACAATTGTATTTATTATATGATACACCAAGAATTTTCTGCACATTTGTGTCTGTTCTTATAAGTTTTGTATAACTAAACATAGTTTTGTAATAATAGAAAAATCAATGTGAAGGCAATTATACAGGGGGAAAATGGATTGATTCATATTTTGTATAAAATATTATCATTGTTCTTGCACAATTATATTCTTGCGTGTTAATCAAAATAAAAGGAAAACCTCCACTTTTTCCCCAAATCATGTTTCCAAAGAATAAATACAGTGTACACTCTACTTTTTCTGTTGAGTATTTTCACCAAGTTTAAGCTATATAAACTTGAATTCAGGTAGGCTGAACTTTAATGAATGTGCAAGACATGTACATAGTATTTTGGTCTTATGCTCCTTTGGGTGGGAAAATATCTTCAAAATGAGGGGAACAGTCTCAGTCTTGGGTTGATCACACACAAATAATTTTTGGTATGCACAGAGCTTTTTTAAGAGCATTTTGCAGGAGCATAATTTGTGCCTTTTTTTTACTCAGATTGAAGAAGAGCGTCGCCGCCAAGAAGAGATTAAGTGGGCCGGTGTGCCAGAATGGAAGAAAGCAATTATATTGAAAAAAGAAAATGAGAAGAAGGCTGTAGAAGAGGTTGGTTTAAAAGCCTTTAAAACAAGAAATATTATTAGAAATGTGTTTGCAGTGTTTGATCAATATGTGAAACAAAGAAACCTATTAAGTATACACTTGCATGACAAATAAACTTTCTTTGGTCTTCTTAAATCCTCATTGTATCAATTTGCTGAATATTTGTTATACAATTGTTTTTATTATTTGATATTTAAATCACTGTCTGGTTTTAATCCTAATGCTTTCTGTCTTTTATTTGTTACAGCAAGCATTGGCGGTAGGAAAATTATGTCAGAGTTTGTTTCAGCATTTGTGCACATAGTTACGTCTGTACTGTAATCTTTGATCATTGTGATTGGAAAATTTACAGTTGGTATACACTGATGTCCAAAATAAAAGGGCTCGCCATAAAAATGGATGGCATTTCTGGTAGTCAGAGCAATTAGGCCAGACATATTTGCAGGCATGGCGGACCCTAATTTTTAGGAAAGGGGGGGGGGGGTGTCACACCAGTGTTTTAAATTATACTTCATTCTAATGACTGTGATGATTAAACAAGAAATGGAGTGATTTTTTTAAACGGCATTTTGAAATGAAAGACATTTTAAAGGTAGATTGTATGAGTATCATTGATTGCAGTATAGCTTTCTTCATCATCATCAGTTTTGCACTTTTATTCTTTACCACTCCTGTTTCGAAAAGAAATATTGTAAAATGAAAGAAATAATATTTTTGTAATTAAAAAGAGTAATGAAAAAAGGATGAAAAAGAAATATTTTGATGAGATTGGAAGTATTCCAGATGCATCTTCTGGAGACAGGAGTGGCAGAGTTAAATTTTCTCATTTTGCACTTCATCATCACCTCTGTAATGAGAAATCTGAGCGATTTAGCTTAAAAATCTCTGCTTATGTTTTCTTTCATAATCCTATTATGACATCATATTTATTCACTGATATAACTGGATTGCATTTCAGAAAATATTGTGACATTGTATTACATTTGAAGAGCACTTACCCTTATTATTTCTCGCCTTTTAAAATATTTCTAATAAGTTTCAGAATTTTGCATCTGTTGTAATAGAAATAATTCTAGTATTCAAAAGATCTTTTACTCTTTTCTCCTCAAGTGAGCTTTTTGGTTAATTAGCAAAAGTTTTTTTTTAGTTTGTAAAAGTAGTCTAGCTCTCTCCATTAATACATGTAACCCCTATGAATCTGTTTTCCTCACAAAGTTACCAGATGATTGTCAGCCCAGGAGTATTCCACCTCTGAAGTTCTATAATATCCATAAAACTTAGTCCTTTCACTCTTTTGATTAATATATTGACCCAGATTTAGAAATCCTTTCCAACTTTTATCGCACCTACCCAGGTATAAAGGTTGTACATTTAATCTTTGAACATTTTGTGAACAGAGATCGTTTTTGATGCAGGCTATGTAAGGCCCAGACCATAAGCTAGTTTAAAATCATGCTTCAGACCATACTCCTCTACCCCAGCTTAATCTATCCCTGTTTGCACTGCTGGGCCCCTGCTCTCTCAGGTGGCCTTTTTGCTGGGCTGACAACTCCTCTTTGGAGTCATCAGAAATATAAAGCTGCAGAATCTGTTGTATTTTGTGAGGTGATCAGTCCCAAAGATCTGCTTGGAAGTCATTAGCAGTTAAATAGTTTGAAAAATAATTTATTTATGCACTTTAATCTAAATGCACTGCACTGCAATAAGGACTGTTTTAATTGCATAAAGATATCATACTTATGAGGATGTAATTGCTGTTAGCGTAGTTTTTGGCATAGATTACAGAGTGCATTTATGTTTTGATTTGCTCTGAGTTAAAGGGATAATAAATCTTCGCATGAGATCTATATTTCACAATAAAAACATTGTGAACAACTCATAGAAATATAATATATTCTGTTTTACAACAAAAACGGCAGTTATAGCTATTATTCTGATATCTGAGCTTGTCTTTAGACCATGTGACCTTCATTGATGGCTATACTCTGTTAAAATCTCTTAAACTTTTTAGAAAAAAAAAAACAGGTTATAACTTTGAATGTAAAAATGGACTCATTAACCATTGGTAAGTATGGAAAAATTGTTGTTTACTCCAGGAAAATTCATTATTTGGCCGAAACGAAGAGTTATTATCCCTTTAAGTATACTTAATCAAAAGTAAAGTATAGTTCATCAAAAGTACATTTATAGAAATTAAAATTTCATATATACTTTTTAAAATTCTAATAGTTTATTTTCCTGGTCTACTGGTGTATGTTGAATGTAGAAGTCCACTGGAAAAACTTTAGTTGAAACAAATGAGTAAGGAATTTTAAAAAAATGTTTAAATCTCACTTTTTCTCCACATCTTAATGTGAGTACACATGCGAGAACAGAACATGAAACTCAATGTATTTTCCTTTCCTTTTCTCTGTAGGAGGAGAGAAGAAAGCGTGAAGAAGAGGCAGAATACCGCAGGAAGTATCCCTGGAAATTCCCAAACAAAGACAACAGTGTTTCCAATGGAAACTAATGACTTTCACTTTCACTTTCACTTTACATCACAGAAACTTTTATATGGGGAAATAAAGTCTCTTCACAGAAATTGACATGAATCCATGATGATGATGATGTTGAAAGTGTGCTTCTATAATTGAATGCAGAGTTAGGAGAAGTTGGGATTTTATATTGTATGTACACAAACTTAATATTATAGTAATTCATCTATCAGCTTTAAGGATGGTCACCCTAGCTTCTATTAAGGGAAATGTTGTCTTTTGATTCTGCATCCATTAAACTAAGTTTTAGCTGGAAAAATTGAGTTTGAAATATTGATACCATATCCACACTGACCAATAACTGGAACAAATAATTCTATAATGTTACCACATTAAGTATTATTATACATGTACACAAGATAAGTATTATTATACTTGTACACAAGAAGTTCTTCGTTGTACCTGAAATATGACATATAATTAGACTTAAAACTGTGTCCAAAATTGGTGTAAGATCTTGCATCATTGGGTTAATGATACTTGTACCTTTGTTTAAATGATTGCATTACAGTATCCTGTGGACAGAAGAAATTGATTGCTATAGCTTTACAAATGTAACTATCTTTGGTCTCTGGGCTATATACTGATGCTATAAAATTAAATGTACAGGTATTGTTATGCTGCCTTGAAATTAAGCAGTGTATATTTCATTTGTGTCAGGTTGATGACGCATATTTAAATATTCAATACTGGCCACTTGCATGGGTATATATTATTTCTGACCTTTTTACTCGGCATAACGCTTGATGCAGCATAATCACAACTAGCACAATGACCAGTGCAACATGTTTTCTCACCTAACACAATTAAATGACTGGTACAACACATTCACAACTAACACAATGCTTGGTGCAATAGGTGACACTACATAGAGACAGCTAACACAGTAGTGGGAGCGTTTATCATCAAAGTAAATGTCAATATTGAAAAAATATAACATTGTTTTAAATGTATCCAGACAACTTAAAAGATTTGAAATATGTTAAAAATGATATGTTTTGAAATACATATATCCTAATCAAGAGATTTAAATATATTAGAAATACAATATATTATTTAGTCAGATGGGACAAGAACATACAGAATAATATTAATAAACAAAATGAGTATTATTTAATACAATTTGGTATGGTTTGGAAAGGATTCATCAATAAAATAGCTTTTTCCATCGACTGAGTTTAGAATTGGCAGTGCTTTAATTTATACATTACTGGCTTGTTGCATGATAATACCAAATAGAATTAAGTATTTGGTGTCCTTGTTTTGTTATTTGTTAGATTGTTGGTATGTGTTCATTATTGTACCCTTAAAGCATTTACTGTTTGTTACCAGGTAATTTTCATTTAAATCAAATTTGTTATTTTTATTACAATTTTATAATTTCGACAATCTTAAATATGCTAGAGTATATTGTGCTATTTTATTTCATCAGTTAAAAGGAGCACTGATATGTATAGAAAGCAAAACATTTTGGGTAACAAATCGGCCTTTTATTTCAAAATTGCCAGTATTTGACAGTAAGAATTGAATTATTCATTAAGTGTTTATGTACGCTATAGCCAAAGGGTCAAGTTTTAGTTTAAAACTTGTAATATTTGGTTATCAATTGACAAATTCAATAGGATTTCACACTGATGGGAAAAATAAAAACCAATTAATGCAGTGTGCATATTTTCATTTTCTACTGTCTACAAATTATAAATGCAAACTGCAAATTAGGATTGATTTGGTGGCATTTTCACGTCATATTGGTAAATAAGCATTAATTTCCTTGTCATTTTGGAAGAAGGCATAATCTGCAGTTAGCCATAGTATTTTATGTCATAATCTCATAATAAAACTGACAACAGAGCCATTGTTTGTAATTTTATCATGAAATTCTGCAACTCTGTGCAATAAACGTTTAGTGAGCTTGTGACTTTTGGGATTTGCTTAATTAAATTAAATAAATGTTTTCCAATTCACTCCACTTAGGCTCCCTTTTTGATATTCTTTGGGCAAAAAAAAAAGCTATATCTTTGACATCTATTTCAAACTGATGCCGAAAATGAAGTAAATAGTTGATAAACCAAATTTAAGAGAAACTTTTGTAATGTCTGTTGTAATTCAATATTTTAAAAGTGAAATTTTCTGGCCTGAAATGGCATCTAGTTGCAGTCTGTGAATAACCTATTCCGCCATCTTGAATTCTGGTTATGCATTTTCTCAACGCACGCGTCCTTGACCAGGCATGGCCTAGTTTTATCGATCTATTTAAAAAGGGTAGAATTTTGTTCAAAAGTTTAGAAAAATAACACAATCTATCCATACCATACATCTGTTGTATTTACTGACTTCTTATGTTAAAAAGTATGCTAAATATACGAGTCTCGCTTGCGCGAGATATAATAGAAAGTAGCGTCAAAATGGCGTCGTTGCTGCGACACGATGGTATCATCTTAGATTACAGTGATACAGCACCGGCCCCAAGCAAAGACTTTTGTCAAATTCTGATTGACCATTGGCAGGTTCGTATATTCCCTTTAGAGACTGTCACTTGCATTGATATTTTATTACAATCCAATGTTTTAATGGCAATTTTAGCTGCGTTGTTTACAACTACACACACTGACTAAACGGAAAAGATGTCATCTTAGGTGATAAATTATCATTCTCTTCTCTGCTTTTTCTGCTTACGTTTTACTTTTTTCTGAGGAGCAAGAGTCTGGTCTAATTAAATAAAGCTGAGGTGATGGAAATCATTTTAAATCCCTGACAGTGTGTGATAGGAGCCTCAAGTTCTACTCTTTTTTCTCTTATTAATAACGTACTGGTATGCTGTGATTTTCTACAGTACAGTAGGCTGTGTAGCTCTGAAATTGAAACGTTTTTGCTACTGTTTAGAATGGCTAGCATTGATATGTCAGATCATCTGTGAAAAGTGCCACCTAGAAATCAGAAAAAATTCAAAACAAATATTGAATCAACATTATCTACAAATTAAGAGTAGAATTCTAGTCAATATGAAGTGCAAATTTTGGATGATTTGAACACAAAATTTACTTGTATATACATGGTAAAGTTCTTGATGTCTGCTATTCTGATCCCTAGCAGCTTAGGTCAAACAGTGCTGTTGTATCTCTGTATGACTGTATCCATAATGATATTATTTATTTATTTATTTATTTATTTATTTATTTATTTATTTATTCAAAAACATCACACTGAAAAGTTTAAATCATGTTTCTTTTTGTAGGTAATATTCCGTTGGTGGAAAATATCTCCAAGAAATGAAGGGAAGAAGGCACCACCAGGAGAAATCAAGGAATCTTATGATGATTTTTTGCATGATGATAGGACGCAAAGTAAGAATCAGTGTAGCTCATCTGGGCCACAAAATTAAGAAGACAAATGTCAACAAATGGCATAATTCTTTATTTCTCTAAAAAGCCAGACACTGCCGTAAACTAAAAACAAATAACACAAATTACAACTCATTGTTTAGCATACAAATTAGTTCATACTTTAAACAGCTTCATGCTATCTATAAATATTATTCAGTGCTACAAAATAAATTACTTTCCAAATTGAACTGAAGTGCATTACCACAAGTTCATTTAAAGAATTCTAGTCTTACTATCCTTGACCAATGAAAGTCATTACATGGCCAAACTAGTATTTACATCATTAGAACATGGAAAACAAATACATTTGATAAATTATATACATAAATATTCCACCCACCATTATATGCTTCTTTCCAATAATTTCTGCCACTATCACTGTGAGACTTTCTGAAGACTGACAAAGACTGACCCACTGCATACACTGAAGGGTGTGACCGTAAAAAGTGTTCAGTTATGTTAATAAGGTGCAGTGGGTGTGCCTGGTCAGCACACCCACTGCAATACAGACTACTTTGTTCTTACAATCAGAGAATACCAATAGGCTGAGAATAACATTCAGCAAATTATATATCATACATGTGTTGATTAACATCAAAAATATTAACTCTCTTATGACCTTCTGATGTAATTGGATGTAGGCTATCATCTTTAATTACATTCATTTATTATAATCATTTATTTATCATTGTCATTTTATCTAAATAATTTTTTTGTATAAGTATAGCAACACAATTGCCTGGTGAAAAGCTAGTTTTTGTTTTTCAGACTTATTACTATTTTATCTGCATTTCACATCTTGCTTATATTATGTGTCAGTTTTGACTTTTCTCAGTGTTTTGTCAAAGTAATATACAGAAAACTTTTTATCACACAACTTTGTATTTGAATCCAGGTGAAGTCCACAGGGTATTTGGTGTACATTTCCTGGAATATGTGAAAAGGATTGCAGAGGGACACATTGACTATTTCCCCAGAATGCCACCAGAGCATATCATTAGAATTCTTTCCTACCTGGAGCTTGAAGATCTAGCCAGGGTAGCACAAGTCTCTAAGCAATTCAGGGAGGTCAGTAATTTTGCATTATGGATAAAGGTTATAGTATATTATGTTTCTGTGTCATAATTTGATTCTGTTAAGAAGTTCTTTCCGTACATTATAGTTGGTGTGGCTACTTGTAATTAAATGTTTGTAGTTTGTGCAGAAGTAGATGCATTCATTTGGGTTTTAAAGGTGGTGAACATAATGGGTGAATTGCACTTAGTACTGTTTTAATATTTTGTTTAGAATTTTTTACTTTATTTTCTTTGCAATTTTTTTTTTTTTTAGAAAAGAGCTGTAAAATGCATTCCTTATGTAACAGTAATGTATATATTTTCTCTTGTTTCAAAAAAGACACATTTGGTATCAGTATAATGATATATTCAATGAATATGTATAATTTTGATTTAAATGGCTCCCCTTTTATTTGAATACCAGTTGTGTAACAGCAACGAACTGTGGGAAAAGATTTATCGCGCCAACAGTGAAACCCCTATAACACCTCAGCTGCAACAGTTGGCAAATGAACAGGGCTGGAAGAAATTATTCTTTACCAACAAGTTGCAGTTACAGGTATGTCATATCTATTTCTTTTTCTTTTTTGTTAGTCGAACAACATTTAATGTAGCTGATTGAAACTTCACATGTACTTGCACTATAATGGAAAGGCATTTTAATAAGTATGAACTAATAGGTGAAAGATGTTAAAATGTTCTACACTTTAAAAAAAAAAAGCCCATTTTTTATGATGTTTTGACTAAAGATCATTTAATTGAAAAAATAAACTGCTTTTCAACGTGAATATTACCTTGTTGATGTGAACTTCAAAAACTTGATGTGGGATCTGATTTACCTGTCTTCTTCATTGAAGGTCCAGTTGAGGCGCCAGTCCAGAAAAAGAAGACCCCAGCATGATGACCATCCGTCCTTTGTTACTGAGCCAGCTTTCATGACCACAGATGACTCCAATGATATGACAGAATAACACATTGTTGTTTTTTTTTTTTTTTTTTTTTTTTAACTCATCCTCTATTTGATCATCAACTCAGGCATCTGATGCTGGAGGGATGCAATATTCACAAAGGGATAAATGCACATGCATGTATTGAATGTGGGACAAGCACAGAAAGATAATTAAGAAAGCACTTTATGGAATCAGTTCTAATGCAGATTACTCTTACCTCTTATACGTACTTGTTTTATAGAAGCTCGTTCAATTTCCAAAACCTGTATGAGATCATATAAGTTTATCAATGAACTCAGACAGATTTGACTAGCAGCATTATTAAGTCACTATGCTCAAGTTACAGTGGCCATGTCCAAAAAGGAAAAAAAAATATGGGAATTTAAGAGTTGAATGACCCTTAATTCATTCTAGGTTTTGGTTATGAGGAAGGCACACACATTTACAGGGTCTTCCAAAAAAAGATTTGTATTAAAGTTGCATGATGCTCATATTTAATTAGTAGTACATGTAATATTGCAAGAGTAAAAAAAAAGAACAACAAAAAAAAAATATATATTTTTTTTCTCACTGTTGAAGATGTATTGAATTAACAATTTTCTGGCAAATTAAGTACTTATGGTGCTCAAGTATCACTGTATGTGGTATAAAACCATGCCCATCAGTTTCTTTTTATTTCATTGTTACTTGAAAGTAGATTTTATGTTATTACACCATAAAAAGACTATCATGCATATTTTTGAAAAACTTTTCTTGATTACCCACAGGACAAAGTAGGATCACATGTCCTGTTTAGATGATTATTTTTGCAATCTGTGTTGTTTGTTGCAGTTTTTGTACATTGTGGAAGTTAGATTAATTTAACATTTGCACCTTGGAAAAGTGTAAAATGGTGAATTATTTCTTGAATGAATTTATAGTGAATCATTTTGCTTTTTACATAAATTCACAGCATAGATAAAAAATAAGCTAAAATGAATATTGGTTTTAGCTGTGTACCATTTAACAATTCTACAATATTCAATGTGTGCACTAGTAGCAAAACAAACCATGTCAATTGCAGTTTATTATGAATTTAAAAAATCCTCAGTGGTACGTTAAGTGACAAAAACTTCATTGTGATAACCTGGCAGCAGTTTACTAAATTACTTGATTGTAATATTTCAAGTTTAATTTACTTTCAAAAACCAAAAATTAATGATACCGCTATGCATTTATGCCAATGTATTAAGTGCCTGTTAAGTGAAAGCTACAGTCATGTGATATTTTAGTATGTACATAAGAAAGCTTATATGTAAAATTAGATTTATGGTACTAATAGCTGTTGCAGTTTTACTAACTTAAAGCATAATTGCAGAAAATGTTATGAGAAATTGTTAAAAATTTAAAATACAATATTTGCTTGTAGAAAGAATGAAAAGTTAACATACCTGTGTTAGGGATATGCATGTTAAATATGGGGAATTTTTTTCAACAGAGCCTAGTTGTAAGTTGGCAAATGATTCTTTCATCAACCCTGAGTTTCATCGACAAAAATATGTGGTTTGATTCAGTAATCTCTGAAACTGGGGTGTTCCTACCTATCCTAGCACCAAGACTGATGGTGACTATACACATACTACACCTTTTATTCATTTTTCATCTCTTGCCACTATATATATAATATAATTGGTTCTATGAGAAAAGTATAGTTGTGGCAACACCTGCAGGATTTTGAATGTTTTTTACATGATGAAACAAGAACTAACCTGCACCGTTACGCATTTTTGTTGACAATTTATTTTCCGTCCAGTGTGTTCTTCATGTACTTAACATTGATGTATTATATATAATGTACAGTCACAGGCAGTTGATTTTTTCTTTAACTTTTGTTTTTCTTTCTTTCTTCTTTTTCTATTACTTTTTTTTATTATTTTGTGGAATAAATGTTGAATGATATACAGCAAGAGTTGGAGTGTTTGTGTATAAACCCCTCATTTGGTCAGCCTGAGCTCATACGGTACATTGCTAGCATATCTATACCGTTTCCTGTTTGGTAATGGTGTCGAATAGAATCTGGGAAAAGAGGGAGCATGAGCAACTGAAATTCGGAATTTCCCCTATATGCTGTTTATTCAAGGTTTAAAAAGCACGGAAAATGAAACAGTTTAATTTGTTCCTTCTGTCTCAACTAAAGCAATTTTGTGGTGTCTTTCTTTGACTAGTTCCCCAAATATAAAAACCATATAAACAGTACTCAATGCGTTTTGCTCATGCCTTTTTTCTTTGATAAAATAATCAACAGAAAGAGAAGAAAGATTCTTACTTTTTTTATGCATGAGGACATCTTTTACGCACTGACAGATATAAATCCTAAAATCAAGAAACGTGCAGAAAATAATTTTTAGTGGAACTAGGTCTAAAGATACCACAAACCGTAAGGAAAATCATGATCTAGGCACTAAAAGCCCTTGAAGTTATACCGCAAAAGAGCTTGATAGTATGTCGATGCAATATTTTCATTATCTGAAATATTATTGCATATGCAAACCTTCTGTGAATATTTAAGTGTGCTAAGCGAGGCGCACCTGACCGATTCCACTGTGTTGCTGCCGGGGAGGGCACTCGCCTGGAGCGGAGGGCTGCGTAGACTGGAGACTGCAGGGCAGTGAAGTGTTGTGGTAATGTTGTTAGAATTCAGTGTTTTGCTGACTCAGTATAAACTTCTCAATTTTTATACACCCTAGTTATTCTCGTGGATTATTTCTGACTTGCAGCTTGTCCTCCCAGAGCGACAGTGCCTTTCCAGAACAAACAGTGTGTCCATTATTTTAATCTTCCGGGGTCAGCCTTTTATTTAACATTAAAATCAAATTCCCAATTTTTCCACTGTTTCCGTATTTTTTTTAATAAAAAATTCTTGCTTCACCCAACTAGGCCCACTTGACTTTATTTTGTTTCTACCCAGCTAGAAAAGTAGTCCCCTTTGCAGTCTGCTTGCAGNGTATGTGTAATTATTTCTTTATTTATTATTCTCTTGAAGTTTTCAGTCGTTTTTTGGGGGGTTTAATTTTTCCTGCGCATTAGGTCCACCCACATTTTTTTTCTTGTTATAATTCAGTATTTTTTTCTACTGAGGTTCACATTTGTTAACACAGGTCACAGAATCTGGTCTACAGAAATGCTTTAAATTAAAAGTTGTGAGGCAAACAACCCTAATCCTCATGCCACGTACCCCTAAGGGCCTTAAACTTTTTTTCTTTCTTTTCATCATGGGGATAGCATGCCAGCTTTATTACAGCAGGCAGTATGTTAATTTGATATGGACAAATCTAAAATGTCTTATGTTTCTTTCTTTTCAGTTGAAGTCACCACAGTCATGGCGATACCATGTCAGCTTTATCACGGCAGGCCGTATGTGGACTTGACGAAGGCACTGGGATACATCAGCCATGACTGTTGCAAGGACACACTGGTATGCCTTCATGGTGATACACTAAAAGACCATTCCCACAGATATTTGGATCGATCTATCTCCCTGGGGAGTCTTACTAAATTGTTATCAAACTAACCGGCTTAAACGTCTGTCACGCCCAGTAAAACTGTTAGGGGGTAATCATATTTACCCCTAGCTGATTCAGTAGGCGTGGCAGACATTTAAGTCTCTTGAGCTGTTAGCAATTTAGCTTGAACACCCAGGGAGTTAGGTCGATCCATATGGATCGATCTGCAGGCCCGTAGCCAGCAATTTCAAAAGGGGGGTTCTTTTTCTGAAAAAGTGGACCTTTTCCCATAAAAACATAATAAACCTAGTTCAATTTTTGCCCAGAGTGGACCTTTTCCCAGCAAAAGGGGCGGTTCTTTCGAACCCCCCGAACCCCCCCTGGCTACGGGCCTGATCTGAGTATGGGAACCCAGTCTAAATTATTACCTGGGGACAGTTTGTTGAAAGCCAATTTAGAGTTTGTTTAGGCTCTGCTTCGTGCATATACATGCTTACACACATGCACATATACTCGTGAGTACTTGACACGGACACTGGGATACATTAGTTAAGTCCTCTGCAAGAACAGACCAATATGCCTTCATGGTGTTACAGTAATTAATTAGGAAAGCCCTGTAGTGAGCAATTTTAAAGGGGTGGGATCCTTTCTTAAAAAGTAGACCTTTTTACTATGAAACCTTCATGTACTTACATATGTAGATCAAATTTTACCCAGAGTGGACCTTTTCTGGGCAAGAAGGGCAGTTTGTTCGAACCTCGATCCCCCCTGGGCTACGGGAATGTAGGAACAGTTTGTTGAAAGCGGATTTAGAATTTTTTTCATGCTCTGCTTCATGCAGATGCATGAAAACACGTGCATTAACTAGTACTTGTTGAGTGCTTGTAATGAGTAGATTTTTAAATATATTTTGTAATTTTTATCATGAACTTGTATTGGATTATGTTGTAAATTTTACATATATATGTGACTTTGTGTTTTAAAGTCTTAGCCTTAAATTTGTCATATTTACATTTCAATTTCATTTTCCAGGCCCATCTGGGAAAACAAGGTCCAAGTGATCAAAACAAAGAAATTGAAACAAACCAATTTTCCCAAAACACCTCAGTGACTGGTCTAAAAATCCAAGATGTCAGGAGCATTTCTGTTTTTTCATCCAGTGAAGATGATACATGTCAATTTTTAGACAGTGGGAAAGATTTGTTGGGAAACAGTAACCATGCCACAACAAAGATAATCACAGAAGAGGAAAAAGAAACCTTAAACCAAAATGAGAAAGTGGAAGCTGATCAAACAATAGACAGTTCTGTTGAAAGCAATGTGCATGTAATCTTACCTGATGTGGACAATTCTTACAGTAAAGACATTGAAAGTGACAATCCAAAGAAAAAAGGAGAATTGCTATCAAAAGCATTTGACTGCAAAATCGGTGAAGCTGTTTTTTCAAATGTTGAGCAACAAAATACAATATCAAGTCAGACTGAAAAAAATGTTGTAATGGAAGATCATGAAGCATTTCTAGAAGAATCCTCCACTTTGCAAAACCAACAAAAAATTCACATTTCTGAAAAAAGGGACAGAAATGAATCTCCTTTAGGTGGAGAACATGACACTTTACCATTAGCAGGAATTGATGCCCGTGAGAATGATTCCAAGGTGTCAGAGACCTCCTTAGAACTTGATGAAGAACTGGTGCATTCACTCACCAAGGAGTATGGGTTGAATATCAGCCCCATATATGATAACACAACCCAAGATCTTGCCCTGGAGGCTTTTTTATTGTTACTGTTCACATGCACAGATGAAAAGACACTGCCATTTGAACAGAGGGATATATACAGGCAGGTGGTATGTGAAATGTGTCAGGTGTACGCTCAGTATGTGGCCACTGCCCAGGATACCTATTGCTCTTCAGGGCTACAAATTCCTGTGGGGTACAGTGCAAAGGCTTGCAAATCCCCACCTCCAGCCCCCGAGAAACCTCGACCAAAGCTTGCTGTAAAGCTTAAACCTAAGGGACTAACCAAATCTGGAAAACGGAGAGGTAGACCGCCTAAAGTGAAGAATCAGGAAACTACAAAAAGCAGGCAAATAGGACTTTATGATTTTGAGACAACACAGGCAGATGTTCGACCAACAAGGAATTCTGTTAGAAGGCACTCATCACCGGCATTAAAGACACCAGTTAATCAAATAGAAAAGGAAGACATTATCTTGGAAACAGCTCCATCTAGTGGTGAAGAAAATGAGCAGTGGGCAACAAAAGATGATGACTGTGATGATGCTAAAGATCCAGATTACAAACCAAAGAAGAAATATGTTCCCAAGCAGAAACAGAAAGACACAGATGACCTTTTCCTTGGAAAAGAGTTAATTTTTACCTGTACATCATGTGGAAAAGTCTTTGGGAAAAGAGAGACACTTATGCGCCATCGTAGAGTTCTATGCCTTGTAAAACCCAGCAAAGCTGCTGGCCCTTTAGCATGTGACGTATGTGGCAAAATATTTCCACGTAAGAAAAATCTTCAGAAACATAGAAGACGCCATTTTGGAAAAAAGCAGTACAAATGTCGACGCTGTGATACACAGTTTCAATCCTGGGATGAACTCGTTGAGCACAGAGGATCGCATGGCAAAAGGCTATTCAAGTGTTCCCTCTGCGATAAACTTCTTGCAAGCAAACACAGTTTGGAAGTTCATGAGCGCACACATACTGACGAGCGGCCATTTCGTTGTGAACAATGTGGCAAATCTTACAGACAACAGAGTAGCTTGCTATCACATGTGTTGTCACATACAGGAGTTAAGAACTTTATATGTGAGATTTGTGGGAAGATGTTTGCCGATGGGGTGTCATTGAAACAGCACAGTGTAATTCATAGGGAGAAAAAGCCTTTTCAGGTTTGTGCACGCACACGCACACACATACACACACACACACACACACAAAAAAAAAAAAAAAAGAATAAGAAAAAAAAAAGAATACTTTTTAAGAATTTAAATAAGTACAACAAACTCAACTATCCTGGCTGAAAATGAAGTGAATAGTTGATAAACCAAATTTAAGAGAAACTTTTTTCGGTCTTTTATAGCAAAATGAGTGCAAACATGCACATTCTTTGACACTACACCATTTTAACATTGTTGTGTTACAATGAATACAAGCATATATATATATATATTTTTTTTTTGTGTTTTCTTTATTTTCTAGTCAAACAGGAAAACATTGGGAAGTTAGAAAAAAAATATTGCAGAAAAAGAAGTTCATCTTTTAGTAATCAAAAAGATCTGAAAAAAAAAAAACTTTCAATATTTGAACATTGAAAATTTTTTTTATTTGCAGTGTAAAGAATGCGGCAAGGGATTTAATAACTCCTCCAACATGCAGAAGCACATGTGGCACCATACGGGTGAGAAACCTCACAAATGTGAAATATGCAACTTGGGATTCCTGAAACTCGATCGTCTTAATGCCCACATGTGCAGTCACACGGGTGAAATGCCTTACACCTGTGCTACCTGTGGCAAACAATTCGCCCACATCCGTTATCTAAAACGCCATGAGCTGACTCACACCGATGTCCGGCCCTACCAGTGCACCATTTGTGAAAAAGCCTTCAGGCGTGAACATCATTTAAAAGTGCACATGCGTCGTCACAATGGTATACGACCCTATGCATGTAGTCACTGCAACCGTAGGTTCACTGAAAAACATGACTGTAACCGCCATGAATTGCTTCACCTGGGGATCAAGCCTTACCAGTGTGTTGTCTGCCAGAAACAGTTCTCTGAAGTGAGAATACTCCGAAAACATATCAAGGCAACTCATGGCGATGCTTATGCCAACTCTACAGAGATCATGTTTCAAAACGTTGCACAGACTGGTACTGCTAACGCAAACACAGCAGCAACTTCATTACAGGCAGTTCCAGATGGATCCCCTAGCACAGCAATGCTGAGTAATATTCCCCAAGCGACCTTGACTTCTGAAGAATTGGGTCAAGGTCAAGGTCTGCATGAGGGGAGGATGGTACCTTCAAGTACCACAGTGCCACTGTCAATGCTGTTCCCTGTATCCCAGGGGAGTGGGGAGGAGGCAGCGGCTAATAGTGGGAAGGTGTTTCAGTGCCAGGGGTGTCTGCTAGGATTTGAGACAATGAGCGATTTGACATATCACACACAGCTTTGCCCCAAGATACAGGTTTTATCTGCCATGCAAGGCGTGAATTATGTAACCTGGTAGTTTATTGTAGTTAATTGGTCTTTTTGATCAGTTTCTTTTTTTTTTTTAGATTTTAAAGGAATCGATAACTAATTTTAATGAAAAAAAATGACCAAACGCTTTATTGGCTTAAGACATAAATGATACTTAGACCAAGTGCAGATAAACCTATTTTACTAGCTGGATCAATTCAACTCTGTGTCGATTCTCATTGAAGTGCATTCAGTGAAATAAGCTTAATTGCCTGACATGCATCTTTAAGTAAAAGAGCTTCAGATAGCCAAGCGTGCACAATAGTTAATTACTGCTTTGCTAATCAATGAGGCCTCTCAGACAATTAAGTTGGTTACACAGACTGCACTTAAGTGAGAATCCCTTTACAGTTGGATCTAAGAGGCTAGTATCATAGGTTTATCTGAATGCTCCCTAAGCAAAGGAGAAAAAACACATAGAGCTGGTCTCTCTCTCTGTGCTCCCCTTTTACTTAGTTGATCAATCTCTGTTTTAATTGTGCCAGTCTTTCTGTGTGATTGTTAACTGATTTGGTATAATGCTAGCCTCCAAATGTACATGTTATATGTACTGTACAGTGAATACTTGTCAAAATGAATGCTGCGCATATATAATTTATATATATATCTTAATGGATATTTTAAACTTTATGATCATTTATATCAATATGTTGTTGCTTGCATAAAACATGTTAACAAAACTTTTGTTATAGGTGAAAGTGTGGTGATTGCATAGCTTTTAACAGCAAACTGTCTTTTTTTGGGGGGTGATACTACTATACAGCACTTAACAATGGAATTTACAAACAGTCAAAAGTTGGCGTTGATGAGATTTTTTTTTAGAAATATTAAGTCATAAAAAGTATTACACTTAATTAGATCAAAGGAAATTATGGTTGATCCAAAATTTCTCTCTCTCTCTCCCATGTTGCACTGCTGGTCATGTGTATTGTTCTTCTGTTATCTTTACAAGGTTTGTGTTTTCAATATTCTTTTAATTTTGTTGTACTTAGGTCCATTAAATGAAAATATTTTTGATGGAATTCAGTAATTCAGAGGGTAAATTGTTAAGATAATTTATTTTAATGAGCAAATAGTCTTGTAATTATATTTATATAGCCTATCATAAGCATTTGATGTTTAATTGATGGTCAAAGTTAACGGACTTATGTAAAACATATTTAAATAAAAATTGGTTTGCAATTTCAGCACAAAAATAGCATTTTATTTAAAATTAAGTGAACTAGACAGCAAAGCTGGCAAACGTGCAGAGACCAACCATTAAAAAAGAAAAAAAAAAAAATGAAAAGAAGGAAAGAAAGATGCCAATTGGACAGACATGATAGTGTAAATGTCAAAATTGGAAGTAGCAGTGACATGAGACCTTAACTTCATATTCACAATTTGAAAAGGTCAATTTAAACAATTTTTAAAAAATTTAAAAAAAAAGTCTGGCAGTTAAAGGGAAATGTTGCCCAAAAAAAAAGAAGCAAAATAAAAAAAAATCAATAACTTTTATAAAAATAATATGATCATTCTGGTTTCCCAAGGAAAGAAACCTTTTTTTCAACAAACAAAGCTAATCTGTAAATTTTAAGTAATAAATATAAGCAAAAATACAGCATGGCAGATGTGTCACAAGTTGACAGTACAGATAGACATATTGGGCAGAATATCTACTCAGTTTATATATAAAAATTAAAAACATGCATACTTTGTTTATAACTGTGGTTTATTTTTCATTGGTACTTTTTCATAATTCTTTTGATTTGAGAATAATGGAAATCAAGTCCACTTTATACTCTGTAGTGTCATATAAAACATATATTCAGTATTTTGCATAATACATTTTAAAGAAGGATTCAGAGCCATATCAAGCAATTTATCAGCTCAGAACTTGTAACAGGTCTGTCCTTTCGTTTGCCACATAATTTCTAGGTAGTTTATTTCTGACATCAGCCACCGACTTCAGACTTGGGTTCTTCTCTACTAACAAAGCCATGCAACCACTGTGCCCATTTTCTGCAGCCTAAAAAAACAGATGAATGGGATTAACAGATTTCTACATGGGTAACCACACTTATGAAGAACATTAAACTGAAAGGATAAAAAGACAAAGTCATACCTGTACTTTCACATAATTTAATATGCTATTAGACAAAAGACAAAGATACAACATGGCAACATCATTACTATTTGCTACATGTAACAAATAATTTCTAATGAAAGATATTTTTGTAACATTACATAAAAAATTTTTAGGTTATGCAAACTTTTCAAAATCAAGTTACTGGTATCTAAATACCTTATGCAATGCTGTCTTCCCATCAGAATCCACCATGTCTTCCCTAGCTCCATACTTCATTAAAAGCTGCAGAATGTCCTGATGTCCACAGTATGCAGCTCTGTGTAAGGGGGTAGCAGCTCCTGCCCTGGTCTGGACATTCACACTGGCACCACTGGTCAGCAACAGCTCACACACAGCCAGATGACCATTTCTGCTGGCATAATGCTTAAATGAAATATATACGATAAGAGTCACACACGGTGTGTATGTGTGTGTGTGCATGTATGTGTATATAACATAAATACTGAATTATATATATTAATTATTAATATATATGAAAAAATGTAAATATATATAGTGCAGTATATATAAGTCCTACAAAATGTAACTATAACTTGTGTAATGTTCAAATTTACTTGTGTATAGGCAGACCAATTCCTGGACTATAAGAGCAACTAAAAACATGGTGATGACCACAGCTGGACTCTATTTTCAAATTTTAATCTAAATTACCAGAGCTGTGTATCCAGAATTGTCTTGCGTATTGACATCTCCTCCTTTGTTTAAATAATCAGCCACCTTCTTGATATCACCATCCATCGCTGCGCTCCAAATGCCACGACTAAAATCCAGTTCATGTAGGGTTTGAAACACTGAAGGCGTACCTGTGGCGTGTGAACAACACCCGTGGTCCTCGCAGTCGAAAACATCGTGACGTTGGTGAAACTGCCGGTGTTTTGAACTGGTACTCATTTTCTTCGGTTCAAATCACCAAACGTTCATTTTAATGATGGTGGTCTGCGTGGACTTGACGTTCAGGTATACGTAGTTATACCGTATTAAAGTATGACTTGCTTCAACAATAAATCATTTCTTTACCTGAACACCGCCGCTTCGTCACTGGTCAGGCAATAAATCTCCACCGGAAGTTGTGCTACATTGTTTACTACTTCCGCAGCAAACCGATGCTTTTCCTTTGGATTCATATTTGAACAACTTTAATGAAGTCGAAAGGTATTCATTATGTATGAACAAATACAAACAAAAACTTGGAAGACTCTTGATCGAATGTTAAATTTTACTACAAATTATAAAAACTCCGCACTGCATGAAATGACGTCATCATCTAGCAGACGAAGTCATCATGACCGCAGTTACAGGGAATCTTGTAAATCAAATGAGAGAACTTCAGCGAGGTGTATATTGTACATTTTCGTAGATTTGTTGGTTGCTAAGTAAAGTAGGTTTTATAAAAGATTGCCATGTTCTTAACTATTTGATGTAACGTAAACAAAATGAAAAACTTCACCAGTTTGGATTACACCCCTGCAGGCAAACGTCATTGATTCTACGTTGATTCAACGTTGATCCACCAAAATTAACGTTGATTCAACGGTGAATCAATGTTGTTTGTCTGCTGAGACTGTCCGTCAAACTTGGAAAAATAGATAATTAAAACAATAAAACACTTAAATACATGTACATAGGTGGAAATACTATTTTTTATCACGTTTCAGAGAAGGCACGCCTGGATGATAAACTTACCGATGTCCAAAAACAGAGGAGTGCATCAGAAAAGTCATTGGCACTGGGTAATTAGTTCATTATATTATTATTTCTATAATGATTTTATTATATCACCATTATATTTGAATAAGGATCGAATGTACTTTTAAAATCACCAAAATTAATAAGGTAAATTATCCAACTCATTTATGTGAATAGTAGAGACAGTGAAGAAAGTCACCTGGCTTTAAAAATATGTTGAAATTCAAGGACTAGTAATTTTGGGGGACTTGCATGTATTAAAGTGGGTGGCACATTATTTGTATTCATGATGTATGTCTATAAAGGCTATTGATTTTGCAAAAGTATTAATGTTATTTAATAGAGCAATCCTTTTCTTTTTCAGCAAGAAAGAAACACCAACACGAAAAAGAAAAAAATGAAATGATGAAAGGTAAACTTTTCTATCAAATGATATGAGTAGATGTATATTAAATTTTGATCAAATTGCAAATTATTTTTCTTAAAGGTTTAATTTATTAATTTATTCGTTTACTTATTTATTAATAATTAGTATATGTAATATATCTTTCTCTTTTAGAAACCCTCAAGGTTGCAAAACACAAAATTGCTCAAACAAGAGAACAGATGAACAGGTGGAACAGTATTTACAATTTCCAATTGCAATTTATGTTGTTGTAAAAAGATAAAAATAACCTTTTACACAGAAAAAGTAAAATCGTTTCTAACAATTTTTTAGATCTAATTAAGGTATATAATCTTTTATAAATCTGTACATGAATGTGTGTATAATATATTATAATTGCTTATTGACCCCATACTGTTTTTAAAGTTTAAGGGGGAATTTTATTGTGATTTTTTTCAAGGGCAGCTAGACCATAAATAATAAAGCACTCTCTTTATCTGTTAAAAGCTTTGAAAATGCCATAAGTCAAAGGAGAAAAATTTTATCAGATTTAACCTTGAAAATTCAAGAAGTAGAACAACAGCATTTAGATGGCATGTAAGTACATGTAGAACCTGATCTTGTAAGTGAGGAGGTTGGAAATAAATGGTTTCCGATTGTAATAGAATTCATATCTTTGATTTACAAAAAATGTTAAATGTTGATCATACTTAAAAGAAAAGTTGTTATAAGTATGGTTTTGATTGTAATGATCTCAGCAAGTATATATTTACTTTAATTTATAGACACTCAAAAGTAATATTTATAACAAATTAAAAGTTAAAATTATAATTTGATTTTTTATACATGTATGTAATGGCAATCTACTTCCTTACTCCATTATTTTGTAAAAAAAATTCTTCCCATGATATATTAATTTTTTTATTTCAGCTTAATAATTTTTAAATTTCCATATCGGATATGAATGCTGAAAAAGAATTAAGCTTGATTGAAGTTCTAAAGTTCTAAGTGCAGTTCATAAAAGCAAAAAAAAATTAATGATATACAAAATATATAATTGTATGTTTTAAATATTAAAGCCATTTACCTAATATTTCTCAACATATCTATTTCTGATTTTCTTTGGATAGTCATGAATATGAAGAAAAACTGGATCAGCTGGCAGAAAAGTTCAGTAAAGCAAAGAACTACTTCGTGAGTTTCAGATTTATACCAATTACCATTTTATCTACATATTGACTTGTTTATAATGTTTATAATTATTCATTTACCAGTAGAAAATTTTTGAATTATTGAAGGGATGAGGATTTTACTGGACTAAGAGTTCATGGAATGAAAATGGTTTTCCTCCCTAAATACCACTTTGTTAATTTCCATCTCAACTTTAGTCATTCATTTGTTTATTCATACTTTTTATGTTAATTTTCCTAATGATTTGTGTATTATTCAATTAAAACATAGATGTGAAGAACTGAAATGAAATTCAGTCTTATGTGTAACAGTATCATTATTGGCTTCATGACCACTTGCATCGTAAACCTATCAAACAAGTCTTTGTATCATCAAAGCAAATTTTAAGACATTAAAGACAGCAAAAATATGTCAGTCCATGACATATCACAGTTATGATACTATGTCATTATTTTGCAGACCAAGAAAAGTCTTGAGAAAGAATTGCAGAAAACAAAGCAAGCTTATTCAGTGCATATTGAAAGTAGTAAGTTTTCTTGATTTTTTATTTATTTTGATATTTTATTCAGTCTCGAGATATATTGTATGCAATTCCTAATATACTTTTGTAAGTATAAATTTTTCCTGACAAATATGCTGATTTTTATAAATTATTAATGTGGGCCTAGACCTAGGTATTGATTTATAACTTATGTATTATAATTTCTATTGATTTTCATTTTCAAAGTCCAAGTCCTCAACTCTGACATTGAGAACCTGACCAAAAGTGTAGAAGATTTGGAGCTGCAGTGTGAAGCACTAGACGAAATAGAACAGAGATTTCTTGTTGACTTTCCGAAAGAATTCCAGAAAGATATCATGTAAGTTGAAGTGAGTCTGATTTTGAATACTGACAGGCTGAAATTGAGAATAGCATTATCAATAACTGAAAAATGTGTGTTTCTGTCAGAAAACACTTTCAAAAATATACTCGCTGGATCAGAATGAATTGTCTTTGTTGTCTGTATATACATGTACGGTGTAGTTGCAATAGATCTTGTCATGATTTCTTTTCAAATTGAGGTCACTATATATTTTTATTATAGCTAAAGATTGTAAAAAATGTAGCCAATTACTGTTTACTGTACACTGTGTATTTTAGAAATTACAAATTTTCAGAAATATGTTTAAAGATGAAGAAAGTCTAGCTCATGAAGAGACATTGAAGTTGCAGAAAGACTTGGATGCTGCTACGGCAGAACTTGATGAATACAAAGAAAAAGATCTGGAGATAAACACACCAGCAGCTTGACTGTTTTTTATGCTTTCCAAAATTTGACAGGAGAGAACACACACATATATATATATATATATATTGACTTGCCTCAAAACAAAAAGAGAAATGAAAAAGGCAGTATTATTATATTCTGACAGCAGTTTTATTCTCAGTATTATAATTCAGAGATAATATTTACAATATTTACAATTGTGGATCACAGTAAACTTGTTCAGAATAATTTAAACATTTACACATAACATGTAGAAAAATAAATTTTGAAAGAAGCTAAATCCACAGTTTTATTTCAAGTTGCTGTTCATTCAAGTAATTAAACTTAAGTTTTGAATTCTAGTGAAGACGACAAAATGTCACAACTGTTCCACTTTTGATAAATCCATGTGTTAAAATTCCACTGATAAATAACCCACACTTTTCTTTAAAGTCAAAATAATACATTTATAAATATTTCTTTCTTCAGCTTTGTTTCTGGGTATTTTTCCAGTCATTTTTAACAAGACTTGTTTAAGCCTTGTTGTTCTATACAGTTTTGACAGCAGCACATATTCTTCCTTGCATTGTCCAAAATTCTAAAATAATATTCCATTTTTGTTCCAACAAGTGAAGTCAATGAAATCTGTTTTAATTCATTAATCATCTAAAACTGTCTGGTCCATCTAAGATTCCGCAGCAAAACCGAAAGCGTCGTTTAATAGTGCCTGGTAGTTGATAACCTGAACTTGTTTGCTTGCCATGGTTCCTTTCCATGTCTCGTCCAAGGTGCCCTGGAAGTTAGGTGGCGCCACCACAGGGCAGTTCTTCCAGTCGAGATACTGGAGGAAGGTGTCGTATTTCAGCAGACCCTCCTGGTTGATTTCACACCTGAGAGGAAGACAAGGAGGACAAAAAATGTGAATAACTACAATTGATAATGTTAAATGCTTTACTTATTTAAAATTAATTTGAATGCTGGGACTGCAAAATTCAGTGCTCCCCTCCATTGTTCACTGAATGATTAAATGTTCGAAACAAAATTATTAGGCATCAAGTTGAAGTAAAATACACAAATTTTAAACGACATCTGTAAAATTAAATAGTCACTGTCGTGCATGTAATAATCCTATATTAACAAACACTCTAAGTTATGAATCAGATAAAGATATTTTGAAAAATGTAAATATGTCCATATCTCTATGAACTAAGCTACATGTACTAGTATGATCACAGTGGCTATACTTACTTAGTCATGAGAGCCCACACCAGATCTCTGGGCACTGGCAATCTCAGAGCTTTACAGGCTGTCATCACTACCTCAGGGTGCAGGTATCCACACCTAGAATACGAAATGAATTTTTTAGCACTCTCAACTTACATTCAATCTAAAAAAATAATTTCTGAAATACCAAACTGACTAACTGTATCAGGAAATGAAATAAGTGTTGTAATGTATTTTGGGCCAGACTTGACATATATTTAATTTTCAAAAGGCACTGTAATTTTTGCGAATCAACCTATACAAAAAAAAAAGTACCGGTATATGTAATTTTGCTCAATGTTGACTATATTGTGACAAAAGTCATCATAAATATGACTCACTTGTTGGCATCAGCCTGTAACAGGCCATCAGGCAATTTGTTAATATTGATATCAAAGTTGTGTTTCCTCAGCAGATCTTGTATGATATAGGCCAGTGTGTTCAGGTCAACCCCGTCATCATCCTTACGAAGCATGTAATGTCTGAAATATAAAACAATAAAATGTTGCAAATAATAATAATAATAATTAATGTTGTTCTGTTTTTATTTAGATATCATCTCCAACATTTTTCTTTTCATTTCCCCCCATTTTTATAAAGAAAAGAAAATTTAAAATGCTGCTGTAAACCAATCAAAATTAGGAGACTTTCAGTGATGGGCAGGAAAGGGGGAGGCTCATCTTCCTCTGCATCCATTCCCTGCTTCTGTCACATTGTAAATTCTAAATGATTTGTTATATTGCTCTATATTTACCTCCCAACTGTCATTATCTCATGCTCAGCCAGCCTGTTTTCTGAAAGCTGCATAAGGAGGTTTCTGAACTGCTCGTACTGGACATTGCCTGTGTTTCCGGGGTCATTACGCATGAAGAAAGACTTGACCTCTTCTGTTTTGCCCTTGGAGAGCTCCTTCAGTTTCTCAAAGATTCTGTCAACGTTAGCTTGTGGGAACTAAAAAGTAACATAATGATAATTTTATATTAAAAAATTAAACAAAGAGATACCAGTATACTCATTTAAAAAATATCCCTTGATATTTGCGGATTCAAAAACTGAGAATGAAAAAAACACAGAATATTTAAAAAACCAATCAAAAGAAATATCTTTGATTAAATTTGATTTTTACACTGGATGTCAATCACTAAAGGATCAATGAAAAAAAGAACATTTTCAAATGTATAAGACTTCCTCAAAATGAAAATAATATCATCAAATAAAGAATAAAATTTTTTTTTCAAGTCCTCACCTCATCACTATGTTGCTCCATGTACCTAAATGCATATTCATCAGCATCAATGAGCAGGAACTTGTGGTTGTTGAAGATGACCAGTCCTCCTACATACAGATCTGGTGCCATGTAGTATTCGGACAGCCGTGTGCTGTATGGAGGCTGGTCGGGCTTCTTCACGCGGCCACGCTCCAGGAATTTGCCGCCAATGATGCCTGTGAAAAAAAGGGAGGAAAATCATCAACAAACTGAATTTCATGCACTGGATTCTTATTATTAAATCATTAAAAGAAAGAAGAAACATTAAAGAATTTTACATGATATGATTTATTTCTAATTAAAGACTGCTTTTTATATATTCAGTTTATTTACAGGGGATTTTTTAATGGGGTTTTTACATTTCCTATTATGAAACTTGCATTAATTATTGCTTTTTTTAAATTTTGAATAAAAAGTTTGACAATTAAGTAATGCTCAGTAATTTCTTTTCAAAATAAACCAATAAGAAGAAAATAAATTTAATTTAATAGGAAAATAACCTACCAGAGTTCCTAACAGGAGGCTCAAACACCAATATAGTGTCATCAGACAGGAAATAGGAGATGATGAAGCGACGGTCCATATCGATGGGCTTTGTGGTATCCATTCTAGCCAAGAACCGTAGTACATTGCTCTCCAGTCCGTGGCGATCCTTCTCCATGAATTTGACGAAATCTCTCCTGGGTGGCTTGGGGATAAGGCCCATGCAGGAACACAGAGAGTCCTCCTCACTGCCAAATCCATTGTATGGTGGCATCTCTCTTGCCTTGCGGCCCTGGGGGGTACCCTTGTACTGAATGGGTGTAAAGTTGTCTGTAATTGGAGAAACATTTTGTCAGTAAATTTTTTAGCTTTATTACAATGGTTAATCAAAATGTTTTTCAGTTGCTGCAGAGTCAAAAATGTCATGCCAGATATGGTTTCATTTCTTTTTTAATATGATATTGAAATAATGAATTATTACTCAGCATTTACTGTTTACAAAAACTGAATATATAGAAATTAAAAAAAATTATTCCAATGGTATCCTACTTTTTAAAAGCATTTCAATTTAATTTTAAAATATTACATATAATCTTCAGAAAGTATGTAATAAAAATCACCTTTCAAAGTAATGATAAAATATGAAATAAGATGCATGGCATATATTTGAAAATAATAATTAAAAAACTTAACCTATATAATACTTACTGATGCCGTACTTGGTCCTGTAGTACTCCTTAGTGAAGTCATCAGCGTCACATAGCAGGATCTTCCTCCCCCAGGCGCTGACCACTGATCCAATCATCAGATCACTGTCCTTGTAGAACTCCTCGTGGACAGCACCAGTCTGGACAAGAAAATAATACATATATGGTTGAACACCATTTGTTTGAATTGTCTAAAGTACTAACAGGTACCAGGGCATGTGCCCCCAATTTCTTTATATTTTTTTTTTCATTCACAGACATGCCAAATGGAATAAAATAAATAAATAAATAAATAAATAAATAAATAAATAAATAAATAAATAAATAAATAAATAAAAAAATAAATAAAAACTTCTAGGTCTATGCAGTGCGAAAAAAAAAATATATATAAATACATATGTGTGTGTATTATCTGTTTTTCATGTGCTTTTTCAATATGCTAGAAACATTCAAATTAACCCATGCCAAAATGGTTTTCACCAAAAGAGAATAAACTCACCTTCAGACTGTCCAGTATGTACCTTCCACCATGTCCAGTTGGTCCAAAGACATTCAGGACAGTGCGGTCAGTTTTCTCACCAGGCTGGCGTAGACTGGACACCTCTTTAGGCAGTCTGGCCCGACGCAGGAACATTGGAGCGGCATCACGTCCAGAGTTAGCCTGAATGATCTCACGGATTTCTATTGTATCATCAGCAAGGAAATAGTGAAGGACCATCTGTCTAGGGTCACCAAACATGCTGTCGGTGTCATCCCAGTGGCAGTAGAAACGCAGGACATGACGGTCATGATCCAGAAATTGTTTGAGGGTGTCGTACTTCTCATATGGTCTCATTGGCTGCATAGACTCATCCATCTATTAAAATATGTAAGTGATGAATATAATGCGATGATGCTTTAACTTTTAAAAAATTGTTTGAAAGAGTAATTTTCATTTTAAAAAAAAGAACTAAATTAAAAATTGCAACAATACATTTACATTATTACTGAGTGCAGTTCATAGTACGTAGATTAACCGAAGAAAATACAAAATAATCAATTATCATAAAAAAAAAATTTGCTTGGCACCAGAAACAACAAAAAATTAATTAAATAATATAATCTAATGACTTAATAATATTTATAAAAGTTAGTGTAATACTTACAGCTTTCCTGTACTTGGTATAAGGGTCAGCTGGTACAGCCTCTGGAGCATTTACCTTCACTCCAAGTTTACGGAGGAAATTGTGTGTAAACTCATCACAGCCTGTGATCTTGAATATGCGAGAGTAAAGGTTCACCTCATTGCCCACATTGAAGTCTTCCACGGTGTAGAATGTGTCGTCATATGGAGCAGGCCTGGGTATTCTGTGACGGCGGATAAGGGTTCCTGGAAATTTGTTTGAAAGGGTATAAATAACTGAATCACATACTAGTATTAAAATTTTAGAAATTTCATACAAATATGAGCTAATTCATTTTAAAATGCACTTACTGCAGAGTGATGATCTGTGACATACATTTCTTATTTTGGATTTGATGACTGACAACAATTTTGCAGCAAATACAATTTTATGTACACACTGATAATGCTGCTAATCTATGCACTGGTATACCAGTATTAACAATGTACATGTAATTGAATGACTAATAATTTCAATCATTCCATTTTTATATTACAATAACAACTTACCTTGAGGAACACCTGCATTTTTCATTCTTGGCTCTATAACTTGGATGGAGTCATCTTCCAAGTAGAAATAAATTTTGCTGTTACGGATTCTATACTGTTCCTCTCTCTTCTCGTGTACAGCTTCTTGAAAATATGCATCAAAACACAAAACCTGTCTGTCAAAAGCCACCCAAGCTGGCAAATTTCCACCCTCTCCAGAAGGGAAAACGCTGTTCTTTGGTGTGATTTTCTGCCCTGCTAAAAGCTCTCCACCAATCCCAGGTTTCTCTTCACCAACCATCATAGATACTTCATTGCGATAGTCAAAGTGGTGGGATTTATGATAACGTGTTTTCCCCAGCTAGAAAAATAAAAATAAATACAAAGAGTTAACTACTTTTTAATGCAAAATTTAACAGTTATTAGTTTGGTAAAATGCACTTGTATGCCATTAATCATAAAATGTACAGTGTTGGGAACTATACATAGTAGAGAAGTTTATAAAATTAAAAATTAAATTATAAATTATAAATTGAAAAATATAAGAACATAAACATTATTTTCCATGTATAAATTGCATAAAAACCAATATCAGTCGGCAGTTTTATGAGAGTTACTATGCCCTAACAGTACAAACCGGACGACGACTAAATGCATTACTTTACGAAATTGATTAGAAACTTAGAAAGTGTTAAAAGTTGCTAAGCCTAAAATACATTTCTGTCTTTCTCCATAGATACAAACACCAAAACTGTTACTCACATTAGGATTAAAAGAATTCCCTGGCAAGTTTGGTAATGCCATGCTTGCCTCTTGATTCCACAATTTCTGCAATAAAATATATTTTATGTGCTCTGCACCTTGTATACTCTGGTTCCCTGCTACACTTTACAAAATCAATGAATACATGGGCAGCGTGTTGTGTTTGTAGGTTACCATGGGAGGCGATACCAACCAATAGAGTACAGCACTACCAAGATAAGCCAAAATAGCCTCGCTACAGTTACAGCAATTTTAAGTCTGTGTTACTATATATTTTATATCTCTTCATATCTTCAAATCTATCATTAACAACAGTTTGTAAGATTCAACCAGATTTATCTATAATATTTACCATTGTGTGTCTCAAGCCATCATGTAAGCGTTTCTTGGGTTTCTTGGGTTTGGAGTTCGAAATACTCACATTCTCAAATACCCGGATTATCTGTAGCAGGCGGAAAATTTTTCTCTGCATTGTTATTTCTGTTTTTAGTGTTTTCATATTTCTGAATAGCCCTGCAATTGTAAAACAACCAAAGGTCTGGTAGATAGTTGTCAGCAATATGCCACGGGTTAAATGTCAAACAGAAATATGTAAGATACAGGATTGTTTGAAGGGTGAGTAAGTTAATGGTTACCGGTAGTCGTTGACGTTTTTGGTTACACAACTGTTGGAAAATATTTTTGTTTCATTCTCACTGTATAAGCATGATTTAGTACTCATCTAAAATCTTTTTTTTTAAAGATGATATCAACTCGCACTCTTGAATTCAAAATGAATGACAAAAACCAAAAGTACCTACTTCATATACAATAC
>NW_019775625.1:126728-144102 GCF_001039355.2 Lingula anatina | reverse complement strand
AAAAAAAAAAAAAAAAAAAAAAAAAAAAAACTTAAATCAACTGCGAAGAAGCATTCATGGAAACAAAAGAAATGTAACTTACCACCGAAAGAACTGAACAAGTGATAGAAGTTTTAGTTAAATAATTTAACGCTGCCATCGACCGTATGCTTAGTAGACTGGCACGTTAATTACACAAAATTTTCAATGCCTCACTGTCCTGATAGTTCACTTTTTCACAATTTATCATTTTAGGCTCACCAAAAATAACTTACTGACAAGAAAGCAGCTTACTTTCCAAAAGTCTTAAAAAAACTCTTCTGGGTATTTCTAACATCAATTTTTTATATTACTATTGTATTCGGGAGAGGAAGGAGGTAGTTATTATTGCTTTTATGTTGTTTTAATTTATTGAATAATTACTGTATTTGGTTTCTATATAGATGTGCTGGCTGCACTCCGCAGTGAAACAGAAAGGGCAGGGGGATGAGTGGACAACCTACGTCAAAGAGGGACACTGCAGCTATACCAGCGATGCCGCAATTGTTGGATAAAGCACACTGGTGCCCGCGCACACGCGCGCACATACACACACACACATGTACTCAAGTCAGCAAGCAAGCACGCACGCATGCTCACTACGCGCAGGCGCAATATATATTTGTAGTTGTACAAGTGTGAGGAAAGGATGACAAACAAAAAAACAGAAAAAATAAAATTATTAAAAACTCTTATGCCATTCCCTTGTCTTTTAGGTCTAAAATAATTTATTCATTAAAAGAAGAGTACACCAACTGCCAGAAGGGAAGAATAAATAAATAAATAAAAATAAAGCAGGGGGATTAAAGTAAATAGATAAATAAAATGATAATATTCAAATTATGTCTACCTTCATGTCGAGAGTGTTACATCATTAAAATATACCTGTTGATGTTCAAAAATGAGAATTCTCAGTTAGAGGACCCTCTCAATTGTTGTCAGACTTCCAAATAGTTGCTGTAGTTCCAGATAGTATTGCAAGACGGGCAAAACAATGATAAACCACTCGGATAATTATAGGTCCTTCAGTCATTATCCTTTAATAAAAACTTTCGTATCATCATACAGAAAACATTATGACTTTCCACATTAAAATGGTTTTTTTCAAAAAGAAAAGGGTATTAGTTTTCATTTTCAATCAGAAAAAAAGGCGCACTGTGTCGTCCTTGAAAATTAAAGCACAAATTGCACATTTTCATCGTCAAACAAACAAAATGTAGTAATAATTGATCGTTTTACCGCGTTCTGCGACCACTCATCTAGTTTTCCGTTATGTTACAAAGGTTTACGGATTCCTCTATTGCGCAGAGACCATATATATATATATATATATATATATATATATATATATATATATATATACAACCCCTTTATTTGTTTTCCAAACCGTGTCATCACAACAAGGCTATTCAGTATACGGAATGTTTTTTTAGGTCGTGTTTGACAATCACGGATGCGTGCTATAATAGGGATGAGGACTTTGGATAGATTTCTTAAGCAGGGTAGCGCAGTGGGACTACTTCCCGGTTTGCCCAGCCTCCGTTGACCTCACTATATATGGTACTGGGCTATACACAAGTTTGTAGTATAACACCCCATTTCCATAGATTAGATCGACCTACTTTGGATCGACCTAACTCCCTGGGGGTTCGCGCTGAATAGCTGTCAGCCGGGCGGACACGAAAGTTAATTGCCCCTTACGACTTGTAGTGGGCGGGGACGGACACTTAAGGGGGATTATCTGACGGTAGTCTGATGAGACTCCCCGCGGTGATAGATCGATCTAAAGTTGTGGGAATAGACCCTAAGAGTGGAAAGCTTCAGTGGGGAAAATTGCTTAGTCTTGTCTCGTTTCCCTCATTGTTATACTGTTATTTTATAAGTAAGAAGGGAAAGCGGATACGAAAAGCGACAAGTTCCCGCCGCACCCTTCCCACGTTCCACCTTTGGACACAGATATATTCTATTCGCCGAAATAATGGAACCTAGTAGTCAATGAAGTGAGCAGGGTATTTCAACAACCCCTTTATTTGTTTTCCAAATCGTGTCATCACAACAAGGCTATTCAGTATACGGAATGTTTTTTTAGGTCGTGTTTGACAATCACGGATGCGTGCTATAATAGGGATGAGGACTTTGGATAGATTTCTTAAGCAGGGTAGCGCAGTGTGTCTACTTCCCGGTTTGCCAGGCCTCCGTTGACCTCACTCACTTAGACGAGGAAAGCATACACGCTAACTGTGTCGTTGAAGTTACCTGTGTCGTTGAAGTTGCTTCTCTATCGATGTGCGGGTTATCCTGAGCTTCACTTAAGATATATAGACGTTAGTGAAATGACATGCTCCCAGTATGGGGACTATCAGAATATACGGAGTAGCTTTGATTGTATCGATGTTTTTATTTGGTCAGTCATGGAGTGTAACGGATGGAGAAGGTAGGTCTTCGAATCCCTGTTGATTTTTTTAATTTCAAGGGTTAACTTTTAAATAAACGAAATTTGATACATATACTAGTACTTCATCACGAACCAGTAAAAAAAGGTATAAAAGAGGATGCAGCTTTTATGATACATTTTGTGATGTGATCTTGACTTGGAGTTCATTCAACAGGGGAGGTAGGCTGAACAGCAAATTACTTGAGACTTAACTCCCCCATCCTTCCACTTTCCCCAAAGAATTTAATTAGAAACGTTTTTCGTGAAATATATATTTTTATTTGCACTCCCTGTCGTCTACCGGATTAATAACTCACTGTAGTTAAAAAATCTTTGTCGGTCACAGAACAAATAACTGCACAGCATGTAATTAGCTTAAGGATTATCTGTGATAACATGTACTAGTTAAAAGATTCTGAGGCCCTAGTGGAGACCCCTAGGCCTGCCCTGGTTTTGAAATCTGAATGTCGCTCACTTCCTATTTCAAACAGGGCTGGTAAGCAGTTTATGGAAGAAGTGGGTTTTTCTTAGACAACGTAGATGGGAATAGACAGATAGATTGATAAAATTTGTGAGATACATCAGGGCTGCAAAAATGCTTTGGGCAACTTTTTATGGTTTACAACAAGTGCAAGCAGGATTTTAGTAACCATGTATACGCTGACTGAAGCAGACGTATGATGGACTGGGAGAAAGAAGGTTAATACAATGTCAAATGTAATTCTGCCTTAAAGTAATAAAAAACTAAATAAGTATACTGTTTTTCAGCAATACAACGCTTAACACTGGAGTCGACGCGTGAGTAAATAGTGAACACTGTAGTTAGACGTATTTGAAAGGTAGTGTCAGTATGCGCAAGTTAAAGGAGCACCCGTGGTCGCTTTACAATGGATTACTTACGTAGGCTCTCTCAAAATACTGCTCATGTTCTTATGTTTGTTAAAAAGAAAAAGCAAACGACACTGCCTCTTTAAAAGAAGGTAATGCCTGAAAAAATAGTTAAGGCTAACACACCGAGTATATATTTCGATGTTGTAATGCCGCTCTTTCTTTGCCATCAGTTTCACATGGCATAACAGTCCAGGTATTCAGAAATCGCTCATGACAGTTTCTTTGTTTCATTACACGCAATGTTTAAAAAAATTTTCCAGCTTAGCATTATATTTCGCTTAAAACAGGTCTTTTTTGTGCGACATGCTACAGAACTGACGCCACGACCCGACGTTCTGGCATTTCATTCACGCCACTAAATAAGGAAAAACGCGATAATGTAACGCAGATCACATGTCAAAAAAAGAAGTACCTAAATTATAGACCTTGGGAAAGATACAAAAGTATCACCTTTCTTTAGATTTATCACTTGATCGAGCCTGCCAGTGTGTTTTCATATGTTTTAACCTCAGTCAGTGTTATTTATTTATTTCAACTGCGCTGAACATGAAAAGGCCTGCAGGTCTCCGTTTGATTATAAAAGCTTAGGTAAAGAGACACAACGATTGTTAGAATGCATTATACGCCCTTAGGATAAAATAGAAGGAAGAAAAGCATTTATTTGTAATCATTTGACATCTATATACAATGGATCCATATGGATAGGTTACGTCTGAAAACTATTTCACTACGATAAAAAAATTGATAGAAGAATGTTTGTAGCTCGGGTAAAATGAATGGAGAAAAAATGTCGGTCGGCAGTAAAAGTTGTCCATATTAAAGCGGTGAAGAAGACCTCTAACCCTTGGAATATTTTCTTTCTCTTTTCTACCCGCGGCGCGCGCGCACGCCAAGAATTAATGTATTGGTCGTAGATTTGATCTTTTTTCTCTCTTACATTTCGCCAAATAGTTCTGCCAAATATTTTAATTCACTGACACAGGCTTTATTTAACGCTGGGGTTTAAGAGGCCCATACAATCAATCATTTTTTAGGACAAATAGGCATATTAAACATAATATAAAGATAGATTTGTTGGTAAAATGATAACCATTATATCATGTCGACAGTTCAATATTTAAAATTGTACAAAAGGACATCCTTTAATTATATTTTTAAAAGTAACGGAGCAAACTGAAAACAGAAGTTAGTTTTCAGTTTTCTCCGAAACTCAGCGTGATCCTTTTTGATCGTAAATGTTCTAAGTATTTGGGTCCTTCTATTTCAATTTATTATTATTATTATTTTTATTATTATTATTATTATTATTTAAACAGTACGTATCAGGAACAACGGCTCATTCTCAGACCTAGTCTACGGTAGAGTAGAAGTCTACCACTCCGGCCAGTACGGGACTATATGCAGTGCACGCTGGGGACAGACTGAGGCTGACGTGGTCTGCAGGCAACTGGGGTATGCCTTTGGTACGGCTGTCACGGGGCTATCGTACGGACAGGTGTGTATGATAAGACTTAGGTGATAGAAAGGTTTTATTACTCTCTCTCTCTCTCTCTCTCTCTCTCCCATGTATAATTCAGAAAAGCACCCAGAGAGAACACTCCTCCGCCAAAACATCCAACCAAAATTTAACCATGATCTAACTGAATCAAAATGATCTTCACCAAAAATTTAAATCACTCTTAAGTCGGCCCATTTTCGACCTATCTGAATCAGCCCTCAAAATCCTTCCGTAACTTTTTGAGTTAGGCTAATGACGAACAAACGGAGAAGCAAAACAAACAAACAAACAAACAAACGGAGGTGAAAACATAACCTTCTTGGCAGAGGTAATAAACATACTAAGGATGTCTAAGGGACCGTTTTTTAAAGATATTTTGTTAAATCTCTTGTGTTCTAAGTACTTCCACGCAATGGATTGCAATGAATTCCTCGTTTTATCATTTTGTTTTCATCCAGGCTTCAATTAAACAACGGTATCTCATCTACAGGTACAAGTACAGTATATTAAATCCAATGATGAGTATTTTTCAGCAAATATACCTAAACAGAGTAATGCATTCCATGGCATTTTCCTTTACTTACTTTATTATAAAACTTATAATCATCATTAACTGTGCTGTTTTACTAGGGGACGGGAACTGTCTGGTTGTCAAGTGTCAGCTGTTCCGGAAGTGAGGCCACACTAGCAGACTGCCATATTGTCACGTGGGGTGGTGATGACACCTGTGGTCACGAGGAAGAAGCGGCTGTTGTTTGCTACAGAAATAATCCAGGTAGGAGGACATGGATGAGTGGTTACAATAACTGATAAAAGCACACACATTTACACTTTCCATGACACATTTTGACTTCACTGTTTTAAAAACTCACACTTGAGTTTTACATGTATTTTATTTATAAGCTATTTAAGTAGGGTGAAAACGTCAGAATATAGATCTAGCGTCTAAATGCCCTCGGAGACGAGAATGCAGGCAGAGTAACCCTAAATTTTATAAAATGTCCACGTGCATGGAAAGCATTTTAGCCATAAAAGAACTGTACAAAAGTAAAAGAAAAAAAAAACTCGCAGATAAATGTCCGTAGGTAGAAATTAAGTACTAGTATAATTTGAATTATAAACAATTGTCAATAAAAGTTATATCGTAATGAAAATGATTAAAAGTACAGATACAAAGTTGTGATTGTAATGAATACATTGTACCTTTCATAACTAATACAATATACATTTGTTAAGAGAGTTAAAGAGTGCATGTGTTTTTCAATAATAAAAAAAGAATAAGGGAGTATAGTTATCATTCCTTCAGGATGATACAATGAAAAATCTGTATTAATAGAAATGGCGACCTAAGGTCAAGTAACATACCATTGCCTAATAAGAGAATGATTATATTTTGGTAATGACGTAATGATGGAAAGTTATGGAAAAAGGGATAATCATAGACATTGTGTAAGAGCTGAGGAATTATTACATTACCAAATAAGGTAATGTAGGAGAAAGACTTTGTGATACATCATGACATTGGAATGATGATCTATAGGATAAAAGAGAATGCATTGTAACTGGAAAATAAGAATATACGAATAAATCTTTTAGGCCCCCAAAAGATGTATGTTCTTCATTTATAGTACTGGCAAAATAAAAGGTACTATAGTTAATTAAAACGTGCTTTATTCTTGTATTGGGGCAAGAATAGCTCAATAAGGGACACCTTTGTGTATGTTAAACCATAAATCATAAAGGCAATCACATTCTTGCGTGTTTCGCATGCTTGTTAAGAATTCTACACAAAGAGGTGCGCTAAAGTAAACGTACGACTAGCACCACGCTTGGGGAATTATGCTGACGTAGTTTTGAGGTAATGTCGTAGCCCGATTGTTGAATTTGAACCATGCGACGAATGGAAATTAGCCGTATTTTTATAACTTGCTCCATCCATACAAAATCCCATGCCCTCCATATAATATTTAACTAAGTACAAGGAAGTATTTGACTAGCAGCAACACGTTTTTCTGTTCCGTGTCACGGTTCACCACTAGTTCTTTCAATGGAATAAAATTACTGCCCTACAACGTGGGTCGCGGTTTCACAAAAGAATTTTGGACCCAAGTTTGGTGTTTAAGATATTCAGACCCAAATTTGGTATTTTTTTTCAGTTCAAAATAAAACTGTTATGGCTCATTAGATTAGAATAACTATAACTCTTACACAGAAACCATATTTCACTGAAGTAAACTACCACTGGTTTTTGTTACTCTCACTCTATAACAGAGGCTAGCTGAGTCATGAAATTAAGTTTATGTAAAAAATCTTGCCTGACAGCAAAAAAAGACTCCAAAACTAGCTGGAGACAGGCTTATCTGTGAATATCTAGTGAAAAATCAAGCTGTGGCCTTTGGTTTAGCTGGGTAGTTTTATCTTGGGTTTAAAAATTTAGACCAAATTTTGGTCTAGGGCTCCTTTGTGAAAAAGACCGTAAGTATTAAGCGTTTTAAATTCCAGGGGAGGGTGATGTTCGACTAGCTGGAACACATTTCTCTGGCCGTGTTGAGCTGTTCCATAATGGCGTATGGGGTACTATGGCCAACATTGACCGCACGGCTGCTGACGTTATTTGCCGCCAACTCCACTACGATTATGGGAAAACTGAATCACTTGTGGTAAGTGTAGCTTGGGTTGGGGAGCATTCTCCAAGGGCAGCAGCTTTATTAATTAAGCGTCCCTCAAATATATATATTTATGTCTCCTCCATCTCAGTGTACCACAAACTTTTATAGTCTCATTCATAGCAAGAAAGAAGGCAACAATGAATATTGATTGTTCGTTATTTGGCCAAACAGGGCCGCTTTTATTATATAACCCCTCTATCCTAATCGTTTTGACAATAATAACAATGTAGCAAATTGTTGCTTGTATTAAATGTTATGGCCTTAGGGGTAAAAATTATATATCAAATATTCAATAAGACTCATCATCCTAAAAATTATGATGCGACGAGTCAGCAAAAGTAATTATTTACCAACAATATATATTTACAGGACACCACAGTATAAATTGATCAGTAGATCTTCTTGTTTACTGAAAGTATCATGTCTATATGACTATTATTACACATTTTAGACGCACGCGGATGCAAGCGTCCCCGTGCACGCTTCACGTGTAAGATGCAGTGGACCGGAGGCGCAGCTCAGCGCGTGCGCAGTAACGTGGGCAGTCAATGCACAGAGCTCACATAATCACTCTAGGGACGCGGGTGTGGTGTGCTTTCAAAATGAGTGTAAGAAAGACTAAGTCTATGTTCAGCGTGTAATTGACAGTATAATTCTTGACTTTCTTTCTCATCTTTTACATTGCTCAGAGTTGTTTTGTACGTTTTTGTTTTTGGTGATTCGGTACAGGAACGATGAATTGAATCTGTACTGTCCCCCAGATTTGGCAGTCTTTTTAAAACCAAAAGATTTTACTATCAGGGCATCTGTGATGTTTATTCGACAATATCGTCAAATTCTAATAATTCTAAGAACAACTACACTAATTCTATTCAACCATATTGAAACGGTCACGACGGGGAGGCACCAGTCAATGGGCACCCTCGTTCTAAAAGAACAGTTTCTTGAACACCTGTCATCTACTCTGCATTTTGGTGTTGCAGCGCCTTCCGTCCGCCTAGCGGGTGGAGGAATGAATTACGGCCGAGTGGAGGTGCAATATAACGGGATATACGGAACTGTCTGTGACACGAACTGGGACTACAGAGATGCCAAAGTCATTTGCAATATGCTTGGCCTCTCATATGGGAAACCTCTCAGGAATTCCAGGTAAGTAAGCACTGCCAGTGTTTTGTCATTGCTTGGGATTTTGAATAGGGAATGTTATGATCCACCCTACACAGAAAAAATCCAGTAAGATTTTGTTTTTTAATTTGCATTAACTTACACCCCGTTGGTTCCAATTCACTTAGATACTCGTAAATGCGCAACATACAGTCGTACCCGGTACCAGTAGTTAAGAACATGCACAGTTTGAATGTGTCCCATGCAATTTGGTAGTCCAGGGTAGGGCATAGAGGGTACTGTACGTGCTTCTCTCTTAGCTTCTGAGCTACCGCTTCCCCTTTTCCCAACCACACACACACAAAATAACTACCAAAGCAACCAAGCAACTCCACCCTCTCCCTGTGTCATACATATCATTTTAAAATAGTTACTGTTTATTTTCGGCGAGCATAGAGAGTCCAAAGCATTCAATCCCGCCATCTTTAAGAAGAGGAAGTGAAAAATATATGATCCTTGATCCGTGCTTAGTGAGTCAAAACATTTTATCCTTGACCTCCTCGTGCAAAATATTACCAGTGTTACACGTATGTTTCATAACCGTTTCAGATTCGGTGGCGGTAAAGGCATCATATGGCTAAACAATGTGAACTGCCAGGGATCCGAGGCAGTGTTAACATCGTGTAGTTTTAACCTCTGGGCCACAAACCTATGTGATCATAATCACGATGCTGCAGTATACTGTTCAAATGAAGGACTAGTCAGCGGTGTATTTGGTGAGTATTTTCGTATGATGTCGCATTTAACTTACCACGGCGGTCCACTCGTTTTAATGCTGAAAATGATTTTATTTTAGAACATTCTGTTTTAGAGAAGGGGTGCCTCAAAAGTTATGGAGATCGTGCTTTTATAATCTACGCCCCAAAAGTGTGGAATGGTCTACCAAATTTTATTAGAAAAACAGAAGACTTTGACAAGTTTAAATCTCTTTTAAAGACCCACATTTTTAATTCTGTCTATATCTCTTAGATTTTTTTTAATGTATATATGTACTTTAATAAGATTGATTTTTAGTAGTGTAAATTTTAAATGGTTTCCAGTGAGAGTTTATGATTAAAATATTGTAGTCATTTTAATGATTTTAGTATATTAGCCATTATTGTAAGGCGCCTTGCAATAGAATGTAAGGCGCCATATAAGAATCTTATTATTATTATTTACTTAGTGTATTTGTTTTAAAGTACTTTGTACTGTTAAGTTAAATATAAAATCTGTTTCCCTTGTTTTCACACAAAGCAAGGCAAACAGTGGACAAAGACCTTATTTTATCATGGTGCATCCAACAGAAATAAATCTGGATCAAGATATTTGTTGATTTGGATATATTACACTCCGGCACAATACAAGCAGAATGTATTATATTATAAAATATTATATTATATTATATTATATTATATTATATTATCGTAAGAGTTGAACCCGCATTTTATGAACCAGAATAACAATTCCTATAAAGGGTTCATTTCAGTGTTTATTTGCTAAACCTGCAAATATGAACGACGTGTTGAATAAACAATTAAAGCAACGTGATCAAGTGATAAAGAACTGGCAAAGGAAACTCAAGTGTCGAGACTATATTGGCCAATGGAAAAAGAGAACGTATAAAGAAAGAAAATAAGGCCTGAATATAAGGAACGGCAAAAGAACAAGATAGATAGAAGTAAAGTAGAGTGGTGAGCGATATAGGAAACTCATGGTAAACAAAGGAGTTTTAAAACACTCCATGGGTATGAGCAAAAATGTTCATTAACTTGGTAGTTGGATCACACATGAAAATTCTCAAACACAAGCCTAAAAATTTCCGTACCGTTAGCTTACGGCCAACCTGGTCGAAGGCCTTCATCAGACTGGTGTGAGTAGTTGTTCACACTCACTGACCGCCAGGTGGTATAGCGGCCAAGACCCTCTTATAAATGTCAGGTAGATCTTGGACCTAAATAGAGAAGGTCTCTATTTAGGTCCAAGGGTAGATCAACCCCCCCGTCCCTATTCATGTGATAGACACCGGCCACAGTATCGACTGGAATTCAACTAAGATCCTTGAATCTGAGTCATCCGACATCCCGCGAAAAATACGAGAGGCTATCAACATCAGCCGTCACCAGCCACCCATGAATAGGGACGGGGGGAAGGGGGGTGATCTTCCTGACATTTATAAGAGGGTCCTGGCTGCTATACCACCTAGCGGTCATTGAGTGTGAACAACTACTCACACCAGTCTGATGAAGGCCTTCGACCAGGTTGGCCGTAAGCTAACGGTACGGAAATTTTTAGGCATGTGTTTGAGAATTTTCATGTATGACTCCTAGGGTAAACTAAACGTGACTCTCTCTCTCACTTTCTCATTTGGTTTTTATAGGTTATGACGAGATTCGCCTTAATAATGGCAGCGTGGGTTATGTGGAAATACGACGCAACAACACATGGGGTGGTATTTGTGATGACGGGTGGAGTGACAGATCGGCAAATGTCGCCTGCAAAGAACTGGGATACAAATCTGTAAGGGATCTTGGTTTTCTGATTTTTTTCTGTCGGTTTACGTGGTGTGTTTTCATAAAAGGGCAGTCTGGCAATGCACTGACCTTTGGTAGGCCTACATGAAACAGTCAGATCATTTTTTTGCCCTTGAACACAGTAAATGCATTTTTATTAGCTGTACTAATAAAAGATTAAAGGACTGCCAGATATATTGATGCTGATTGCCTACAATGGAAGATCAACACATCAACCGACTTAAGTTCTACGTGTTCTGTTAACATTCACGATAGCGGGGGAAGGGGGAAGTTTAAATTCCATCTCCATCGCGACTTTTATAATCTAATAAGTAAAATAAATCACGCTGCATATTGATTTATAGTGATAATATGATAAATGTAGTTGCCAAAACCTGCTGCCGATTTCTAGAATTAAGAAGAAATTTTATTTACGAATAATGTTTTCATGTATATTTTGAGTGATAATCAGTCTATCGTAGTTCTGTATAGAACTGCCATGTTTTATTGTTCTTAACTTGTATTTCTTTTTTTATGGGCGAGACTTAAAATATCTTGATCTTGATCTATGACTTACTTAGGGAAGAGCGTATAGGCAATCAAGACACGGGATTGCTTCTCGAGGTTTCTGGCTGGATTACGTACAGTGTACCGGACAGGAACCTTCTCTGTCCTACTGTCTACACTCTCAGTGGACCCACGACTGCTTCACTGACGAGACGGCTTCAGTAGAATGTTTTGGCACCGAAATAGGTACCCAATATTTTTACAACATTATTTTGTTAATAGATTGTGGAAACATTAGAATATAATGAGCTTTATTCATTGTAACGTATGCATCTACATGGATAGATGAAAATGTACAAAAGGAATGCAAATATAAATAAATATGAATTAAGTTAAATAGTGATATTGTACGACTCCTTGTATGAAAAATACAAAACATATTTGGCAGAGCCAAAATGGCTCTACCTACTCAACTGGTAATGGGTGCAGCACAGTCCCTTTTTTTTGGAAGGCTAACCATAAATATTTGGCAAGAGCTATTATATGTTCATTCTCCTTACCAGTCATTAGCGTTTTAAATTTATCCATTCTGGTAAGATGCTCAAAGTTACTATGTTGTTTTTTGTATACTGAATAAAGATCATATTGGAGGTCTGCATAAAGGGGACATGACACTAGGAAATGGATTTCATCTTCTATTTCGCCAGAATGGCACTTTTTGTAAATTCTGTCTGCTTGGGGAATTTTTTTATGTCTACCTGTTTCAATACCTAGGTTGTGTGCACTTATGCGGAATCTGGTTAAAGTGGTACATTTATCTCTATCTTTAATTGTGTCTAAGTATCTTTCCTTCACACATTTGTTCTTGTATTGACAATAAACTTGCAATTTGGACTTGGTGTTGGTTATGTCTCTCTGCCATTCCTGTGTTATTCTGTCCCTGATTCTTTCCCTAAACCGCTGGATAAAGTTTTTATCATATCTTTGGCCTAGCCACACATCATCAAAACCGTTCTCAAAAAGTATCTGTCTCACACCTTCGCACCATGACATGTTTTCCTGCTTTATCTCTGTAAGGTTGGATGTGTTTAAAAGTTTGTAATTTTCTATTTCATCAAGGTAGGCCTGTTTCAACAAACTATTAGCTTCCGAGTTTAATATTTTTTGCCAAAATTTTATAAGTTGTGTTTGGATTATAAAGGATACTGGCAGCCTACCCAGTTCTCCTCTGACAGCTTGGTTTGTACTTTTAGAATGTACACCTAGGAGTTCTTTACAAAAGTGTAAATGGATATTTTCTACCGGAGCCCCAAACTTCAACAGCATATGTAGCCTATGTAGTATAATATGTTTGTGAGGTATCCAAATAGAAGCAGCGAGTGTGCACTTGTGGTAAATTGTGAGTTAGTAGACGATTGGACGCAGATGATGTAAAGATTTGCTTCTTTATTGGCAGTTGTACCTTTTGAACGACACTTACCATTTTTATACCGGTTATATTTTATGACTTATCTTTTGCATGTGTATTTACATGTTTATTCAGGTAGTCCCACCTATCATAATAATAATAGTAAAACTAATAATAATAATAATTATAATGACAATAGACCGCGCTTCACACTGTTGAGCATAATTTGAAATCAAAACCTAATATTAAAACATACAAAATAAAACCACCGACCATCACTGATAATTTTTATGCACGTTTTTCTATTACACTCATTTAGCCTCCTCCCTTGACTGCGATTTCGAATACAATGGCCTGTGCAACTACACCAACAACCAATCCTCCGAGATAACGTGGTTGTTACACTCCGGGAGTACCAATAGCCGCCTGCGGTCTGGTCCTATAAACGACCATACATATGAGAATGCAGAAGGTATTTACCAACACACAATGGACAATAGAAGTGTCACCCCCTGAATCAGAGTAATCAGAATAATAATCAAGTAATCAATAATCAAAGTAGGCAGATCTTGAGTAGTTACAATACCTGGTCTACATTTTGTGTGTGTGTGTGTGTGTTTTTTTTTTTTTTTTGTGAAATTTGATGTTAATAAAATGATACCAGGAAAATATCATTCCACAGTCATTTATCTCCCCCATAGTATTGGTTCAGTAGGGGTGACACTTCTATTGTCCATTGTGTGTACTTAATCTTAGGGTCCATTCAGAACAGCTGACTAACTAGTCCACGGGTCAAATATGGCCGACCCACTTGAATACTTCCTCACGGGGAACCTGTTCAGTGTCTAATAGCGGATTAGACGGCAAGCTTTTTAGTCGGTCGCCGTATTTGGTCTGCGGACTACTTAGTCCGCTGTTCTGAACGCAGCCTTAGGGTCTGTATAACACCAGGGATTATTGGCATTTCCAGTGCAACTTAAACACCGTTTGCTTTGACCCGTGTGCTACCAGCCATCGCATGGGATGAGCATGTGAATTAATGTATAAACCTCGAACAAAGTATTGTATTTACTCTGTATTGATTGAAAATCATTATCTAGGCTATTATTGCTGCTGCTTCTTTCAAGTTTATATCTAACACATTTAGATTTATTAAAATATTTTTTAAATGGGCGCCTACAAATGTATCCTACATGTATTTCATTTAAAACAAATGTGTCCCTTTCTTGTTTTCCCAGGGCATTACATCTATGTTGAAGCGTCTGCAAATGATGAGAAGAAGGCGCAGTTGATTTCCCCGGCCAACACCGTATCCTCCCCCACGTGCCTTGCCTTTTGGTATCACATGTTTGGTTACGACACCGGACACTTGAATGTGATACGGCGTTCTACAAGCGGGGTCGACGAGATGGTTCTTTGGCAACGAAGCGGTCCGCAGGGTGAGAAATCATTATTTTAAGCGATTTTTTAAAGATTTGTTTTATAGAACTTTTAATGTTTATCATATAGATCTTCACTTTTTAATTGATTTGATCATTTTCCTAAGTAAGCTGAAAAGTTTGTAGCAATTATGCTGCAAACCAAAAGTTTACGGCAACGAGTTTGCAAGAGTTGGCAAGAAAATAGTATTACTTCTAATTTGAAGCAAACTTGCTGCAAATGTGCAAGAAGGAATTACAGTTTGCAGCAAATTTGCAGGAAGCCTGATATAATGGTAAAAGGTTTATTGTTTCAACGGCAATTCAGGAAAGTTTCAATAAATGCCTTTTGCATTTAAAGTAACAATATGCCTAATAGATTCGCCCAACAAAGCTATCTGAAATATGATTCCGCTGCTGCTGGAAGAATCTACATGTATTATCTTAACTACCAACTCCAATTGGTTAAAGGAAAATGATAACTTCTGACTTCAAAGGTAACACATGGAAGCACGCAGAGATCCAGCTGCCAGCGGGGACCTACCATGTTGTGTTTGGGGCGAAGATAGGTTTGGGTTTCACGAGTGACATGGCCCTAGACGACATCACTGTACAGGCAGGACAATGTAAAAACACAGGTAGAGTAATCCAGACAGGGATACACCCAGCAAACTCAAAATGCTTTTTTTTTCGTTACAATAACGACGGGTGAAACGTCATGGTAGCGATATAATAACGTTCGTTTTTTGGGCAGACGCTTGGTTTTCACTTTTTCATTTACGTGTATTCAACAGGTTAATTCATGGGTTTTTTCCTTTTCATCTGCTAGGTGCTACTAGTACATTACTAGACGTTTTCAGATCTTTTCTGTTGGCATATCTCTATCTTAAGTGTAAGAATTTATCATCAATCTTCTATGTCGGTCACCAATGAAATTGTGTTACTAATTTTGCTTTAGTTGTGAGCACTGTTTTTTATTAACAGAGGATGGAATTAAGTCTACGAAAAAAGAAACACTACTGCATTAGAAATACATGTAAATTATATCTCTTTTTTAAAGCACATTATTTACTTTGGTAGCGTTGTACGCATGTTGGGAAATCCATAATGAACAGTACAACACAACACAACGAATAAATACAACTAGCACAATTGACCATTATTGTAAAGATATTATGGTTTTTGAATCAATTTAAAATATTGACAAGCTTGGTTAATGTCTAGACCAAATGTAAATTATTAAATGAATCAATTTCAACCCTTTCATATTCCAACAGACGGCGCTCACATAGGACTGTACGAGATAGCTAACAGTGACCCGGCAGTGAGAGTTGAAGCCAATGGAAAGTGGCGTTTTATTTGTTTCGAGGGATGGGACTATCGAGACGCTGTGGTCAGTCTTACTTTCATTTATTAATCAAAAACAAATTATTTGTACAACTTGTAAAAGGCTTAGATTTGTTGCTTTTATCCTTGTTTCATTGAAAACACGCAACATTTTGTGATACAGCCATTTCAGAGATTAGATTGGGATATATACTTATTTTTACATGTAATTGGTCCCATAATGTTAGATGCTTCGCAACATATTTCACAGTCGTAGAATTTGACATAAAGGTCTTCTTTTTTGTTCTTCATTAATGGCACAAATTGGCAATCCTTGTAAAACAAATTGTAGACGATCTCAGCAAATGCGACCGAGGAACTATTGGATCTCTCTAGTATCTTGAGTAGAGAATTTCAGCTAAAAGACTACATTATTAATTGGTTTTCTTTCTTTTCCTTTTGGCATTTTTATTGTAGGTTGCCTGTAAGGAGCTGGGGTACCAATACGGACGACCCGGTAAGATTAGGCTGGTCGGGAGTCTCGTCTACAGTGTTCACCAAAACATACGTTGCACAGGGTCAGAAACGTCGTTAACAATGTGCAAAGGGGAGTTTTCCGAGCCATTCAAGTGTCGTCACAACCAAGTGGCTACGGTGGGGTGCACGTCAACTGTGGGTAAGTATGTTCTAAGGCCCCATTCCCATAGCCTGTGTTCCTATAAACCCATCGTACTAGCTTAATTGATCTAAGTTTGTGGGGGTTTCTCACTAATGTGCTTTCATTGTAACAGCTTAATTGTTTGTGGGTTATTGACTATCGTTCAGCAGTTTGAGTAGGAGCGTAAGACATTTCAGGCGTTTACACTGCATGCGATTTAGCGAGAATCCCCGCAGAGTTAGATCGATCCAGCTAGTGGGTTCATGTGAACACCCGTCATAGACACCATCGGTCAACGTAGATCGATCCAGCCCCTCGAGGAACAAAACAGAATCCTGTTGCTTCGGTATGTCGCGATATTGCGCGAGATTGACATTTTAGCATTGTGCGATTTTTGTATTCCAGTACCAACCGATATCTACTTAGTGGGCGGCAGCCAGCCCGGGAGCGGACGAGTGGAGATTGTGTATAATGGAGTCCGTGGAACAATCTGCGACGACCATTTTGACGACAATGACGCCACAATAATTTGCAGGCGACTTGGCTATGTGAGGGGCAAGGCTTTGAGAGGAGCTTTGTAAGTGGAAATTAACGCCAATAGAGGCTTTTCCACGGTCACGTGACTTCCGCTAAATTATCCGTGGGAACGCGAGATTTTGCGGGATTTGAAGTTTCAGGGGGAAAGTGTGGAGTGTACACGACGGACGCCATATCGAGGAGTGCTCATTTCAATCTGAATTTTCAAAGTTTCGTAACATGTTAACACCTGATTTTTTTCGAAAACACATTCATGGGAGCAGTTGGAATAGAAATTTAGCAGAAGTACCTGATGACTTTTCAATGAAAGAACTAAAAACGTACCTAATCGACAGCAAAGATAGGACATTCGGT
>NW_019775625.1:110088-125983 GCF_001039355.2 Lingula anatina | reverse complement strand
AAAGTACCGAAGGCCCCTTCTACTCTTTCCCCCTGAAAAACAGTCCCGCACAAAATGGCGCGAACTGCGCATGCTCACGATTTCGTGGAAAAGACTCTATTGACGTCCGTGTCGTCCCCAATATTTGTTTATATTAATTTTTAGCCATTTTATGAACAAGAATCAAGTAAACAATTACGTCTGGAATGCAGAATATAACCCCAACAAATTTGTATCAGCAGTGCTTATACATGCAGATTAGCATACACATACATATACAGGTGCATCATATTTTACATATGTAGTCAAATTGTTTTACATTTATATCCAGGTCCCTTACCATTCTTTCTCTATATATCTACTTCTAGTTTCGGCCCTGGAAACGGATCTATAGTCCTAGACGAACTGTCCTGTTACGGACTGGAGCCGGATGTAAACTTTTGTGGTTTCGTTTTCCACTGCCCCCACCAGTACGTATTGGTCAGATATCCCAAGTTTAATTCCCGGTGTGACGAAAGTGTGGGTCCGCGTAACAGGGAGTCCAACCGACTTTTAATTATAAAGGTTAGGGTTATATTGATTAGCCTGTCGTAGGTGGGTCTATCTCCAGGCCCGTAGCCAGCTAATTTTAAAGGGGGTTCTTTTTCAATGAAACTTATGTGTACCTAGATCAAATTTTACCCAAAATGGACCTTTTCCTGACAAAAAGGAGCGGTGCTTTCTAACCCCCCGAGCCCCCCCCCCCCCCACCCCCCAGCTTCGGGCCTGAACTCAATGGCGAAGCTTACCTGTGCAAATTAATGGGAACTGGACTGTCTATCATGGGGGACTCTCACGTCACACTGGTCCAATGAACTCATCAGAAATATCTTTAATACCTTAGAGATTATTTGCATTTTCAGATAATGTCCTGCAATTTAGTTTTGTGTCTTTGAAAACGGAGGCATGGTTTCTTGGAGATCTTAACATGGGCAAGTGGTGGATTTGTGATTAAGTGATCTAACTTGTAATTTGGTTGTTTTGTGCAGGAACAGTTAATTGAATTTCTGCGAAATATTTTCATTGGGGGGGCGGGAGGGAGAGAGGGAGGGGAGTAGGATGTTAATTTACAGAGTATAAACATTGCATGAATCACACAAAGGCATGCAGTACTGAAAAAAAGAATATCAGTGTTTTTTTTTTTCTTTTGCTTTTTGTTAAATAAAACAGTACCAGGTGCAACATTGTGCGACTTCGAGAGCCCGACTAACCGCTGGTGCAGCTTCACACAGGACGCCCCGAATCAAATTATCTGGAAAGTAAAAGCTGGTCTCACTCCTTCAGCCGATACCGGCCCTTCCACGGACGTGACGTTTGGGAGCAGTAGCGGTTAGTTCTGGGCATGCGCATTGTTGTTGTTACTTTTCGTCTGTTTAGATTCGCTTCAAGGCTATTTGTTGGTAAATTAGTGATAAGAAGTCCTTTATCAAGTTGCGCGTAAACAAAATTTGTTAACACTATTAATAACACAAAACCTAGACACCGCATTTAACATGTCTTATTATTACCGCACCTATAGAGAACACATATAACAACCATCCCTAAGGATATAAAACGTCGATTTCTCATTACCTTATTGTATTTCCATAATCTAGGGCATTATATTTACCTCGAAGCAAGCGGTACAAATGCCGCCGAAGGAAACAAGGCCCGAATCATCACCCAGGCAATATCTTCTGCATCTCCAAAATGTCTGAAATTTTACTTCAATATGAATGGAATCAACATCGGCACCCTCAATGTTTACCGAAAAGACACGAGCTCGGGGCTGGAGACGAAATTATTCAGCGTCTCGGGTAATTTCGGCGATCTGTGGTACCCGAGGAGTATAACATTAGAGAGCGGGGCTTATTCTGTTGTCATAGAAGCGGTGCGCGGTAACGGATACAGGAGCGACATCGCCGTGGATGACATACTCATTCAAGATGGTAGTTGCCGAGACGGTAAGTAGAGTTGATAACTACAATGTGGTGTGTTTTGAGCTTATAGTGGTAAACCCAGCCTTCCAGTTCAATTTGTTGTTTTTAGAGGAGATTAAGATGAATCTACAAATATGTAATGCCTATAAAAATGTATTACCTCTAAGAGCATTATTTTTCAGTATAGTGTTTGTACACTGCGATCACGTAGTTTATTTGAGCTTTAAATAATTATGGATTCTACCATTAACGAGTAGCTACCCCATACATTCAGTTTGGTCATGGATTTTACATATGAAAGACGAAAAAAACCCACAGGAATTCTGATAACATAAAAGCGTCTATAAGCCTGTGTTATTTTGTATTTACTCGTTTAAAAAGGTGTTACTTTCCTTATTTCAGACCACCCGGTACGTCTCAGAGGCGGTGATGGCAGTAATGGTCGAGTTGAGGTGAGGCACCTCGGCAAGTGGGTAACAGTGTGTGATGAAACTTTCGACTATAGGGACGCTCGAGTTCTCTGCCGACAGATTGGATATCAATATGGAAAGGTGAGAGCATATTCATGTTCTGGAACTTCGAAATCAACGTCATGGCCATTAAATCCCGCCAGATCTCGTACACCTGTATATTATTGCGTTTTTTAATGCATTTTCTAAGCCCGAAGTACACCTTGAGTCTTAAGGTTAATAATTAGCGCCTGAATAAGCCCAATAATGCTATGTTGGCAAATAGTGAATCAAAAACTGGATCAATGTATATATGTAAATGGAATAATGATTTAAACATATTGGAACATGCATGCACTAGCAGTTATACATTATTCCTGTGTTACGTACGTATTACTGCTTTGCTTGTATATTTGGTATGGTTATAATAAATTCAATGCATTGGCTACAATCCCTATCATAATAAACCCGATCCTGATTTACAACTCAAGTTATCTTTTTGTTGTTCAACAGGCAGTGCCATTAAAACCATACGGAGAAGGTACAACAAAATGGCAAATGACAAATATTGACTGCGAAGGTGAAGACAATGACGTCATGCAGTGTCGTCCAATCATAGTGCGAGGCGGTTGCCCACATTCCCAGGATTCAGCCGTGCAGTGTGGGGATGACCAATCATCAGGTAGGCCACCTAAAGAAGTCAAAATGTAGCTACGCGTAATTTTGGATTTTATTCGGTTTATTTACACAATTCCGGTAATGTCAATGGAGCTGAATCGAGCTCGAGCATTTAAAACATACTAATGCCAATGGGAACTCGTTCCTCAATTTTAAAATATGTGCTGTAACAGGAAAAATACAATTTAACCACAGAATTACATCTATGACAGCCTCAGCCACAAACAGTAGTGTTATTATTTTTTGTTTTTCTCGGTGAAATCTATTTAAAAACATGTGAAACACGTATGCACCGATATTTGTTCCTAGAATTGCTACCAGTACCTTAGTGCATTTGTAACAACGGCTGTTTATTAGTTCAGTTCCACAGATATATCGGTAGAGTGTTAAAGTCATTGGCCAATTAAAAAATTCTAGATGTCCAGTTGCGTCTTGCTGGGGGGTCCAGTGACTACGGACGAGTGGAGGTAATGTACAACGGGACATGGGGGACTATTTGTGACCACTACTGGTCAGACGAGAACGCCAAAATTGTTTGTAAGCAGCTGGGATATTCTGAAGGCAAGGCATACAGGTAAACGCGTATATCTATCTATCTATCTATCTATCTATCTATCTATCTAGTGACTTTTTAAATATTGCATATGTTTAAGGTGAAAGCCACTTTATCTGTTTATACACTTGGTGTTCACTGAATAATGGTTTCGACTCTTGAACGCAATTCAAACACATTGCAAGTGGATGGCAATGTTTCTATCAAAGTTCTGTCGTAAGTAGTGCGTATAGATTTCACTCTTCTTTTACCATATGTGCAGAAAGCTATATCATTGGTTGAGTTAAGGTACATAAATATAATTTATCCAGCTAAGACTCAGCTTCCATTTTTTTATCAATATGTTTCTCATTTTATTGCATCCCCCAGAAACGCCAGGTTTGGCATCGGGTCTGGACCAATATGGCTGTCGGGCGTGCGCTGTGTCGGGGAAGAACCGGTGATTGATTTCTGCAACAATATGCAGTGGGGAGAGCAGTCGTGTGACCATTTCAGTGATGCTTCTGTCGCCTGTACATCTGAAGCTATTCAAAGATTTTGTAAGCCAAGAAGCTGTTAGATTGTAAAGATGTTCGAATATTTTTCATATTTATTACTCGTACGTGTTGGATAACAACAATTCTAAAAAACGCTTTAAGAGAATTGTTGTTATCCAACACGTACCCTCGCTGTGAAAAAGTACCCTAGGGAGTAACACTTTTGTTGTCATCTTTGTAAGTTTTCAATTTCAACCTGGTAGCGAACAAAAGATATGGAAGTTGGATTTAAACACGCAAAGCGATCGCTTACCAGTCATGACCTTCTTTATGGCAGATAACCGTTTTCCAATGTGACTAAGGAAGATGTTTTGCCTAATTTTTGATATCTTACAGCTACCACCATTGATTGCGAATTTGAGACTGAAGACAACCGCCTGTGTGGATACACCAATGTTAGTGGGGACTGGATACTGTGGGCTGGACCCAGTAGCTCTCGAAACAGCGGGCTATTAGGCCCTGCACACGACCACACTAAAGGAACCAAAACTGGTATGTCAAATATTTCAGGCCTGTTTTACATGTTCATTTATGGAGTAAGTTTCATTTCAACGTAGTTTTATTGAGGGACTTTGTTTAAGAATGACAGATGGGCAAGGTGATAAGAACTCTGGTTTAAAATCTGGTTTTATGGTAGATTAAACCCATGCAGATTAGAAAGCAATCTTTTCACATGGTTTGGTTTGACACCTTACAGTCATGCATTATAATCCCATTGCGCTTAAATTTTCGGAGATATACGTTTCATTACTTGCTTTCTGTCCCTTTTTGCTTGGATAACAATAAAACTTTGTTCACACAAGGCCAATCCCAGTCAGCTGGTAAATAAGTGATTTTTCTTTAAATGGCGCAAGATAGCTAGGATACTGCAGTACATACATGTATACTTGCGCCTTTTTATATGGTGCAAAATAATGTTTGTTAGAGCATTGTGATGATCTGATGGCGCTTTAACTTGAATTTTACAATCACAGGTGGATACATGGCAGCCGGGGCAAAGGGCATTTTGAAGGACGTTCAGTATCTTCGGTCACCACCTGTTACCATCACTACATCTTCCTGCCTTCAATTCTATTACCACATGTTCGGGCAATCCATGGGGTCTTTGAACGTCTATATCAACCGAACGTCCAATCACCAAGCGACACGTGTCATGTCAGCTGATGGTAACCAAGGCGACCTGTGGAAACTGGGCCAAGTGAATTTGACATCTCAAGGAACTTATATTGTAGTGTTTGAAGCAGTTCTTGGTGAAGAGAATAAGAGTGTTATAGGCTTGGATGACGTCAGTCTCACGGAGGGACCATGTCAAAATAGAGGTATGGAGGTGATGTAATATTTCTTTAAGTGCTCAATAGATTAGTTAATGGTGTGGCTTCAGAATTTTAAGCTAGGTGAAATAGTGGTGTATCGAAAATTTTTTAAAATCCTTTTTGATCTTAAAAAACGTAACAGTTGCCTTTAAGACCCTTAAGAGTACAAACCCAAAAACGATTTTCAAAAAAAAAAAAAAAATAAATAAATAAAAAAAATAATAATAATAAAAATTTAAAAAATAATAATCTAAAAATCATTATTTGTTGTAAGTATGACTAACACGAATAACCTCTCTTTCTATGCAGCGGAATATGGCAGCGTACGACTTGCGCCAGACGATGGGGCATATTACGGTCGTCTAGAGGTGTACTACGGTGGCTCATGGGGGTCGGTTTGCGACGATGGCTGGGATGACAACGCTGCAACTGTTGTCTGTAGGATGCTTGGGTACCAGTGAGTATATGTGAAACTATAATGTCCATAGGTTAGACTCCATCAAGTTCTATGTTGGCGAAAGTATCGGGCAATAAAAAAAGATTGTTTTTGGAAGAAGTACCGATGCAAAAAAAATATGATAATAAATAAATAAATTTAAAAAAAAACAGCTGACAAGCACACCCCGTTTATCTATATTTTCATAATTGACTACAGAAAGGGGTGCTCGATTTTGTCAATGTTTTATATATTTTCTCATTTTTCGTATTTCTTTTTTTTTCTACATTATATTTATCAAACTCTGTCGTGTAATTTTAGGCACGGAAAGTCGTACGTCGGAGCGTATTTCGGTCAGGGGTCTGGGATCATAATGTTAGATGATGTCCAGTGCAGTGGGCATGAAGGGTCATTGTCCGAGTGTTCTCATGGTCAGTGGGCGCACACTAACTGTGACCACAGAGAGGACGCCGGGGTTTGGTGTTACGATGGTAAATTTCCGTAGACAAACCGATTGATAATCGCTTCTGATCATGATCGGTACCATAAACACACGTGCATGCATGTGTATAATGAATTTCTCATTAGTGCCAATTGCTCACTTCAAGTACGTCGTAAATAGCAATGTAACGTCTTTCTATGACTTTTTTCTGGATATGATTAGAGGAAAAAGTAAAAACAAAATAAGAATAATAATGCAAAAACTAAATTAGCCGCACCATATATCTCTTTGCAGCCGAGTAGATAGTGCAGCACACTTGTAGCCGCTAATGAACTTGACCCGCCCATTTTTGAATGTTGTAGGATCCAACGCACCTCCACCAAGAAAAGGAGACGTCCGATTAAGGAATGGGAACCAGACATATGAAGGACTGATCGAGGTGTATAACGCTGGTTACTGGGGCACAGTATGTAGTCTTGGCTGGGATATCCTTGACAGCACTGTCATGTGTAGTGCCCTGGGGTTCAGGTTTGTACGATATCAAGAGCCAAAAATCCAAGTACCCTAGGTACTTTTACACCTTAAGTGCGCCAGATTTTATTCTGAAATCTTAAGGATATCTGCAGTGCGTGGGCATAAGAAAATTGGGAAATACAGAGTTGCTACTTAATATGGAATAATTTTTATCATTGTTATTTTTGAGTGCTGGTTAAAAATTTTTTGGCTTGATTCATCAAAAAAGTATATCATTGAGTGAGAAAAATATCCAGTCTTCTATTGTGAGATATTTTGGTCAATAATATCAAATCTGACATAAGATGTCATTCAAAAGAAAAGAGCACCCCCAGAAAACCATATCAACAGTTTGATGTCAGTATTAACTTTAAGCTAAGATATTAAAGAAAATGATAGCCTCCGGACAGTGATATGTTACACAGTCAAAGAAATTATTACCGTTAATCATGAAAAGTCATCAATAGCGGGTATGACCTCCAGCAGCCGCTTGCAGCGCCCTCATCCTACATGTCATACCCTGTGACAAGTTTTTTAGAGTTTGGATGGGGATATCATTCCACGCAGTGATATTTGCCTGTCGCATTTCATCACTATTTACCGGCCGATGACCATAGCTTTTAATTCTCTGAGTTACTTCCGCCCACAGATTTTAATTGAGTTCATTACTGGGGAGTTTGCAGACCAGAGCAGTTGCTGAACCCATTGGTTTTGAAGAAAAACAGTGATTCTGCGAGCTCGATGTGGGGTTGTGCAGTCGTCTTGGTACACAAAGTTGTTCCTGAAGATGACTCTTTCAAATCGAAGCATTGTTTGCTGTAGAATGTCTTTGTAGGAACCCTGGTTGAGGTTGCCTCCTAGAAAAACCAACTGGTTCTGGGCACCGGCATGGAATGCTCCCCAAACAGAGACGTTACCACCCCCTGCTTGCACTCTAGGTAGTACACAATCATCGTTTTATGCCTCTCGTACACGTCGGCGGACACGGATTCGACAGTCAACCCCCCAAAATTCCATATCTGGCCTCATCACTGAAAACGACGTGATTCCAGTGTTTTGGCTGCAAACGCACGTGGCCCCCAGCCCATTGCAGACGTCGCTGTATATGACCTGCTGTTAATAGAGGTTTCCGTACTGGTGTTTGTGCAAAATAACCAGTTTGCTGTAATCTCTTGTTCACAAGGGACCTTGAAACGGGCGTTTGAAAGGCATTCTGCCACTCTTTTTTGAGGACACTCGTTGTCTTTGTACGACCAGCACGGCGCACTCTAAGGAGAAGGCGATCCTGTCTACTTGGTGTGGTACGGGGACACCCTGATGGAAGTATTGGAGTAGGTGCCCCTAGTGTAGCATTTGTTTGGAGGACTTTACTAACGGTTCCTGAAAAATGTTGAATTGTCTGGCAATGGCTGTCCGTTTCTAGCCATTTTCTCTGAGAGCAAGAATCCCACAGTAAGCTGCGTTGCTTAGCTGTCAAACCATATCTTCTCTAAGGTAACTGACAAGTTTCAGAGCGATCCCTTTGTTGCTTCTCTGAATACACTCCAAAGATTGACCAAACCCATGCGTTTTTATACAAGGGCAGAAATTGCCGAAAAGACCACCCCTCCCATTTCTAACCACAGAACATGCAACTGCTTACATTAATTGTTTCGAAAGTTGCATGGTAATTAGGTAACACACCTGGCTACACATAAAGTGACACCTCAGTTTTGGATTTAAAATAGTTGGAGAGAAATGAAATATTTTGTAGAACATTTTCTCGACAAAAAATATTATTCCATATTATGTGGTAACCCTGTAAACAAACTGGCACGTACACATATATCAGATATAAGACTTGGTTCCTAGCAGGTCATGTTGATTCTGCCTTGTGTCATATCACTTGCATTCTGTCCTTTCAATTAAGTGGTGCTGTCAGTGCTTGTAATGCCAGCTCTGGAGACTGTCACGGGCAAGGCAGTGGCGACATCTGGTTGTCCAATGTCCAGTGTAATGGGACGGAAACGGCTATTGACCAATGCCCGCACGATGGCTGGGGTGGTACTCCTTGTACGCATGATCAGGATGTTGGTATTGTGTGTAAAAGTAAGTACGTGTTTTTGTCATTAACATAAGTATGTATAAAGCAAAGGGTAATCCGTTCAATATCAAGAAAGGGGTAAAAACGGTCGTCCTTCTCGACCACTCCTAACCCAAATACATATTTGAGGTACAATTAAATGTATTTGAGAAAATGTTTTATGGGAAATGAAGTTTACATTTTCCCGTTATTCCACTTTTCTTCCCCTGGGATGTTGCGTGTGATCGTATAAGTTGGGATTAGTGATAGATAAAAATACAAGCACGTTTGGATAAACACGTTTTATTTGGAAAGGGGGACGATCTCTCTCCCACTTGATAAATTTTAACCGCACGATTAATATGTCGAACAACTTACCCCCGGTATTTCGATATGTAACTGCTGCAACCCTATGTGTCCTTTTAGCCAAATCCTGCGCTCCCCTTCTACCTCCACCATTTGCAACTGTATATCCCGCCACCTGTTCCTTGACGTCACATCCGCAACAGACCACGTGCAATACCACGTGTCAGCAGGGTTACATTTTACAAGGAAGTGAAACGCACCGCTGTCAGAAAGATGGCATTTGGAGTGACATGACAGGGTTGGAATGCGTGGGTAAGTAAAGTGTGGATTGTAGAGTATACTGATATTGTATTGTATTGCTAATTTATTGCTAAACAATACTACATGCATTAGGTTATTACTTCATTCCTTGCGTTGTTATCCATTTTTAGATGGCATACCACCGACTCTGACGTGCCCACAAAGCATTGTAGTCACAGCTGCTAGGGGACATACATCCGCCACTGCCTCGTGGGCCGACCCGCAGGCTTCAGATAACTTGCCGGGCGCAGTGCAAATTTCACAAAGTCTTCGTTCCCCGGCAACCTTTGGGGAAGGGGTAACGCACGTGTACGTGAACGCGACGGATAAGGCTGGTAATATTGCCACGTGCAGTTTCACAGTCGAAGTTCAAGGTAATTTCGAATTGTGGATTCATCTGTTGATTTTGTGTCGAATTAACAATCAATGTAGATATACCGGGCATTAATGTACCGGTACAGGTTACAGAAAGCTAGAGCGATATCAGTTGACGTGCAATTAAAAATAACGTTAACTTTATGGAATGGTAGACTGTATTATACGTTCTGCCTGTTGGTGTCTTTGATATTCTTAAATAAGTTAGTGTGAAGTGATATTGTTGATGATTGCTGATAATGATTCAGTTAAAGTATGTACGAGTAGATGTAAATATTGTTACAGTTATGAAATAAAAAAGACTTTTTTCTAAGTATCATTTTTAAAGGAATGATAACTCTTCGTTTTGGCCAAAAAATTAATTTTACTGGAGTAAACAACAATTTTCCCATACTTACCAATGGTTAATGAATCCATTTTTACATTCAAAGTTAGTTCCTGTTTTTTTTTCTTAAAAGTTTGGTTTTTTGTTAAAATCTCTTAATCTCTTAAGAGATTTTAACAGAGTATAGCCATCAATGGAGGTCACGTGGTCCAAAGATAATATCAGATATCAGATTTAAAATAGCTTAAACTGTCGTTATTGTAAAACAGAATATATTACATTTCTTTGAGTTATTCACAATGTTTTTATTGTGAAATATAGATCTCATACGAAGAGTTATCCCTTTAATATTGTGTACCGAAACATGAGCACTATGAACATATTTTCTTCAAAATGTTTGTAGTTAAGAGATGCCCAAACCTGACACTTCCGAGGCATGCGCACGTCAAAGACGAATGTAGATCACACTGGGGCGCCGTCTGTACGATAGGGTGCGCCACTGGCTACACACTGGCTGGAAACGAGTACGTCATTTGTGAGGCGCATAATGCCACCACCGATACTAACTGGGGACCGATAACTGGAGCCTGCAACAGTAAGTTTATGCTTTAAAGACAGCTGTTTTTGATACGAGAGGAGGAAATGACTTGATCAAACCCGGTGGCGCAATTTAAATTCAATTTCTGTCTGACTCTATTGTAAAAAGAATTTCCATCGAGCTTACACTGAGATTTTTAGTAACAAAAAACTATTTAGCAATATTGAATGAAGTATTTATACAAACATTTTTCTTTCTTGCCTTCCTAATTTCTTTTCACAAAATTCAATTTCTGTCTGACTCTATTGACCCTTAACGGTATTACATGTGTTCAATTCCAAAAGGTGAAATCCTCTGAACTTTCTCAAACTCACCTCAGCTATCTGCTGAGTGTACCTTTGCCTTATTAACATTGACGGTATTACATGCGTACAATTTCCAGTTGTTCAATGCTCCGAACTCCCAGTCCGCCCCCACACCACAAAATCCACCTGCAGACAGCCTTACAACTACGGAGATGTATGTCAACAGAAATGCGCTGATGGGTACGAGCTCGAGTCGGGGAACGCCACTAGAACATGCACAGAACAAGGGGTGTGGTCGGGGGAGCCTGTTAATTGTACAGGTAATAAGTTGTGTTATAATACCCACCGTGCAGGAAAAGTCCTGGGCCCAGTTTTATAAAGGACGTTTAGCACTAACCAGTGGATAAGCCTAACCAGTGGATAAATTCTCCTAAAACCCATTAACTAAAAGATGGTTAAAACGTGTTTCATATACAGTGTTCAAACAGCCAATTAGTTAACTGGCTAGTGTTAAACCGGATAAAATAATTATTTAAAGGTAGTTAACTAACGGACTGTTTAAACTCTGTTTATAAAACACAATTTCATCCATCGTTTAGTTAACGGGGTTTAGGAGAATTCATCCACTGGTTAGAGTTAAACACTGGTTAGTGCTAAACGTCTTTTATAAAACTGGGCCCTGTTTTTTAACACCACCCAGACGTCATTCATGTACGTAACTCTGGATGCACGGAAGCGATTTTTTGGTTGGTGTCCATTACTAGGTTCATTGAACAAGGCGACAGGAATGACGACACCGCTCTCTTGTTTGGAAAATTATCCCATCCTATCAACGACTCTTTGTACGTCATGTATTCATGAAAGTATTTGTGTTTGTGTGTGTGTGCGCGCGCGCGCGTGCGTATGTGGAATGTGTTGTTAAATTTTACTCGAATAGCCAAATCACTAAATGCAGTAGTGATACGCATTACGTGTTGTTCAAAGTTCAAACATTGCTATTTCGTAAATTCACCGAATGAGACTCGAAATAAAAGTGCTAAATATCAGTGTTCCCATTCCATCCACATATTGATATTACCAGTTCTATAAAAATTCCCGTTCCAGTGAAGAGGTGCCCAGGCTTATCCCCGCCAAGCAATGGCACCGTAATCCCAGGCCCTTGTAAGTCTGCGGACGGCGTGGTGCCGGGTAGCGTATGTACCATCTCCTGTCTAGAGGGTTACCGGGTGGAGGGGAACTCGGAGAGAACTTGTCTCACAGGAGGCCACTGGTCGGGTGTCGCGGCAAGATGCTCAGGTATGTTACGTAATTGATCTTTGGGCAGGTGGAAAAAAGCTGGTTCTTGTGTTCGTTCCCAATGTAATACACAGTGTCTGGCGAAACTATTATACTTCACGTAAAACACAATTGGTTATGGTTTATTGTAATGAGGGGCGGATTGAGGCCGTCTTCCTTGTCTTTCCGAAGACAGATAATCAAGTTTACATCGACGGGTATCTAATTTTTTTCTATCGAAAGACGTTCAAAAATGGAGGATGGATCATGAAAGATAATTTGGAAGACCTCAAGAAAAATATATCTATATCTGCACTTGGTAATGATATTATAAAACACATATTGGAATGCCCAGTACGTTTAATCGTGGAAGTTTATCCTATCCATATGATAAACTTCCGTGGTTTTATAAAGGAAATGTCATGATTTTCCAGTCCCCGCTATGCATGCAATCATTTTAATATCAAAACATGTCTTTTTCAGTGAACGCAGCCCCTTTGTTAGACTGCCCGGATGACATAACGGTCAAAACAACGGGAGGCAACCTCTCTGCAACAATATCTTGGGACGAACCGACGGTCCTCGATGGCAAAAACGGCACCGTAGATTTCACGTATTCCCATAGCAACCCAGGGACGTTCACTGAAGGAACTCACACCATCGTTGCCACGGGACACCGTGATGGTGACAGCGGGACATGTACATTTCACATCCAGGTCATAGGTGAGAATAATGACGAGCACGGGGCGCTTGCATTTTTATTTCGATGAAGGGATAATTGTTTAATTTTGTAAAATGTTGTTTTTCTGAAAGGATAAATATCAAGGTTGTTATCAGAGTAATAACTTCATCGGACATTGTCTGTTGCTTATACATAAATGTACATAAATAGGAATATAAAAAGAAATGTGTCGCGCAGTAATTTTTTTAAATTGATAATTTAAACAAACATTCTAATGTATTCTTATATACTGTTTATCCGTAAAATATTACATATTTCAAACAAAACTGACCAGAGGCGGGGGAAAATGTCTATTTTTTCTACTATTTGAGCATTATTTTTAGAAAAAAAAATTACTTACAGCAAATGTTATATTTTCGATAAATAATGTTGAGGCTACTATTAAACTTAACGTTTCATCGCACAGTACCAAGATGCCCATTAGCAGACGAGACCAAGGAATCTGGTATAGTTTACATAGACTGTCAGAATCATGAAGGGGCCACTTGTGCTGCCATCTGCCGTTCAGGATACCTACAAGTGGGATATTCCAATAGAACATGTGACGTCATAGATGGCGTAGCTGCATGGCGTGAAGGAAACTTCAGTTGTCGGGGTAACGAACGGTTCATCTTAAGTTACCGAATTTTAGTCAAGGGAAATTTTTAAGACAGGAATTTAAAACAATATGTAATAAAAGTTGTACAATGGTGAAGTGAAGAATAGAATACAGTTTAGAATGAAGTTTATATAAAACTTTATCATTTAAGTGTGTGTCCACGAGAAAACCAGACCAAATGTAGAAAATGCGGCAAGGCGGGGGTGAACGGATTTACACCATATTTGGTGTGTTTGAACTTTTATATGAACAATATCTGAGGCTGCAATATTTCCTGAAAAAAATCCCTACCTACAGAGATATGGGCAGTCACAATTTGGGGGGTTAATCAACCAAAAATTAATCTGAAAAACAGGGTTATANCTTTTAAGATTTGTGTAGGTAGGGGAGAGCGGGGTGGGTTGGAACGCGGGTAAGTTGGAACATTGGCTTTATTTCTTAAATCACGAGACCGATCATGTGCTCCTTCACCATAAAAATGTCACATGGCATGGTCTTTAATCCGGGAAACTTTTGGAAGTATCGAAAATGCGGTAAAAGTTTTATGCGAAAAAAACGTATTTTTGCCACTCGAAGTAAGTTTTCATATTTTTGACATTCATCGTGCTGTAAACTTAAGTATAAGGATTATATCACTGAAAATGTGCACAGCGTTTAGGACCACCTTGATGTTCAAAAAGCTGTAGTTTCTTTTAATCACCTCACACGTGTTAAAGAAATACAGTGTCATAAGTAGGCCATGACGTCGTGGGGGCTGGTCGGAACATTTGACATGGGGTCAGTTGGAACACTGTCAGGGGTGTTCCAACCTACCCCGCACGGTGTTTTTCAATTTTTTATCTCTCTAAATAGCGACGCACCCAGTACAACTCCAACTGGAGACAAAATCCAGCTGAAAGAACATCTCCAAGGTGCCAGAATGTACATGCGTGTAGAAAATACAAGGGGGGAGGGGGGATGGTCACTGCTTGTTAAATGCAGTTGCTATCTGTTTGGTCGAAAAGGGGTTTGCATGTCCACTGTTGCTCTTTGCGATAAATTGCTTTTAGAAGTGGAAGGAAATGTCGATTATTACTGTTTTTGCGGCAAAAAAAAAAAAAATATATATATATATATATATATATATATATATATATTCTAGCTGACAAGAGAGCCTACGTTATGGATAAACTATACAACACCAATCCTGTCGATATTGTTTTAAATGCTTTGTGTAATGGATTGGGGGTTGCTGTTAATGGTTAGTGAACGAGGGTACAGAATCCGTCAGAAAAGACAAACATTCACCTCGTAACTTAAGCAAAAATCCAGTTGAAATCTCATTTGCCCTCATCGGAAGAGGTGCTACAGCACACTATAGCGCACTTAAGAAAACCCCAAAACAGCTCAAGTCCAGCAATACCAGACCGCTTCCAAAGGCTCAACGTGGCAGTCCAATCATTAAAAGAAGAAAACGATGCAGTGCAGTTCTTACTGACACACCTGAAAAAGAGCTACTCGAAAAAGAAAAGGCCAAGCCCAACAAAATTGAAAAGGACAAGCGCAACAAAAATAAAAAAGTTAAAGATTTCTAGTCGACAGAGAAAATTAAGAAAAAGGATATTAAAGATGACTAGCTATTCTGAGTCAGAAGAAGAGTGGCAATGCCTGGTTTGTTGGGAGCCGTTCAGTAACAGCTGGCCAAAAGAGAGAAATGGGTACAATGCATTGTTTGTCTGAAGTGGTCACATGAAGACTGTACTAAGGTGACCAAGTGTACATATGTCAGAACTGCAATTTTGATTCTGAGGTTTAGTTGAAAGAGATACAGCTAGTTTTTATTTGTAGGTCTAACATACTGTTGTTGATAGGTTGAGTTATGTGAATTCAACTTATTTTCTCTTAAACTACACCACTTTTGTTATCATTATGAAATGAAGTGTAACTGGATATGGTTTATACATCGAAAAGACTATTTGAAAACAAATTGTAAACGTAAAAAATGCTTACAAACTATGGAGATACTAATACAAAGTAACATGTACTTGTTGGGAAATTAATATAGATAATCCTACTCTTAAAATGAATTATACTTTGAATTTATATGCAAGCGTTCCAACTCGCCCTCTTGTTCCAACTCACCCCACTGCCTGTTCCAACTCACCCCGTGGGTGGGGTGAGATGGAACGTTTTAGGAGGCAACTTTGAGCATTTATTACTCTTAAATGAAAAG
>NW_019775625.1:52041-109918 GCF_001039355.2 Lingula anatina | reverse complement strand
AGGGTATTTGGGTAAAATAAATTTAAGGGTAACAATTGGAATTAGATTGAAGTTAGGGCTGGTCTTGGCAAAATTGCTAGTCTCATCATAATTTATATTCGAAACCATGTCTTACCTATAAAACATTGACACATGGGATAATAATTTATTTTTCATCAACGTATCAATTAACTTTGAGATAAGTGTTTTCATGTGTCTATAGTAAGCTATATTTATATTTCAGGCACATTTGAGAGGTTTTATTTGACACACAGTGATCTTATGGTCAGCAAAAGAGTCCAAAGCCTTGCAGAAACTGAAACTAGTGTGGAAATGATGGATGTTGTAGAAAGGCATGTATGTAAATGAAAGCCACAATATAACAAATGCTGAGGAGATGCATGAGTCCTTAGTTTCTGCAGATGGAGTGGAGGGGTGCGCTTTTGCTGCCATTTTCTACATCCAGCTAGACAGACATTTTCCAAACCTGCGTGGACTGGAGTGTCCAATTACAACAATTTGGCTTTCTTGATTCCTACAACATGAGAAAAGGTGTCTCTCTTCCTTGAGCAGTTTTAATATGAGTGATACTGATGTTAAAGTTAATTTGGGTTTTTCTGTGGCAAATGTACCAACTGGGACTATACCTAGAGAACTCTAAACTATATTCAAATAAAGTAAAGGAGTTTTTACTGAAGGAGTTTAGAAGGGCACAAGAAACAGGCCAGCAGAACCTAGCATTTGTGAGCATGAAGATGAGATTGAAATGTCAGTAAGGAGGGTTACAGACTATTCAGGAAGAAAAAATCGGCAGTTATTTTTGAATGTATTATAAACTTTGATGTTATGAGCTGTAATGTTTGATATAAAACTGTTAAGATGTTTCATAACACCAGGATATATTTTGCAGTTGTGTTAGTTTTGCTTTTTGAATGGAATTATCTTGTTTTGCTAGACCTTACATAATGATATAGGTTGTAATGATCACAACTAATGTTGCACTGCTTTGCATGTATTGCTGTATTATAATTTTGTGATTTTTTTATTATTTGTAATTATTCATCTGAGACAAAAATAAACTAATTTGAATATTTTTTAGTTACTGTTTGCTCATAAATAGTCACCAAAAAGTGGTGTGGATGATTAAAAAAAACTTTTGAAAATTAAAAAAAAGATTTGTTCTGGCTTTGATCTCATAAATACTATAAGGCATATCCGGATCTCTAAATGATAAATATTGCACCAAAAAGAAATCTTCACTAAACTAAGATTTTAATTTGTATTCACCAAATTGATGATATATATATATATATATATATAATCATGTAAACTCTCAAGTTAATTGCCAGTGCTTATCCAAAGTAATAGAATCTAAGATTTATTTCCTCTTAACTTTTTGTCCATACAAATGAAAAAGTCCATATATGACAATTTACAAAAATGAAGCCCAATGACCTTGACCTATGACCCACTGACCTGATATTCATTAGAACACATCCACTTTCCATGCTCACCAGCCCTATTAATTTAGTAACAACATTGTAGAGCAAAATGTTTTAATAAATTAATCAAACCCATTGTCTACATAGACTTGAATGAATCCACCACGATTTTTTGCCTTAAAAATGGCCAACTTTGGGGGTATTTTTCAGTACCTGTTTTAATACAGCAGTAACTTTTGAAACTTGATTTGGAGTGATCCATATCTGCCTAAAATATTCATGCAGTTTTATAGCTGTAAACCCTGTGAAGATGGAGATATATGCAATTAAAGATGGTAGTGTCAAAATTGGACTTTGGGGGGAGGGGTGTTATAAATGGGTGTGGCTCGCCCAAGCAGGGTCTTATCTGAATTCTACATATATCTGTGGCAAGCCAAATGATTGTTTTCAATGTTTGTAAGGTCTAATATTTTTTAGTTTTCTCCATTTTTGTTTAATTTACACAAAATTTATCATTATTTTTCCAAGGTAAAAATGGAGTCTCAAAGAGGCCACATAAGCCATGACTTATAATAGGCTATAATTCTCTGAAGAAAAGATATTTTTGGGATTCCTTCCTAACTCATGAATAACTTCCTAATATGCCTCCATACAACAAATTTGGTTGAAATCCGCTGACCCCCACCTTGCCACCCTGGGCTGGTTCTCTCGTGGACAAGCTCTTAAGCGTAATTATACATTGGATGAGCGAAATTTTGAAGGATGATATCTTCAGAAATTGCATAACGAAAATCCATGGCTTTTGAATAACAGTTCCCATAAATATGCTCTTGTTTTGTCTTTTTGCCATAGATATTGAGCCTCCGAGTCTGTCCGACTGTATCCCGTTTACTAGGATAGTCTTAGAAAAAGGACAGGACAAAACAAATGTGACCATATCACCGCCAGTATTCAATGACAATTCTGGAGTTGTCACAGTGACAAAGAACGCCACACTTCCAACATCCCTCCAACCAGGTAGTGCATTATCGGCTTGTAGTTTTTTGGGGGCAGGGACTAAGCTATAATGGTTAGGGTTAGCCTGACCTAAGTGGGTCAAAATCTAGGTCGAGACTTACCTGTCCCAATGAATGGGAAGCGGATTCTCTATTATGGGGTACATACTGTCACGTTACACCAGTATATGGTTTAGTATACTTTTGTATGTGCGTATTCGTACATGCGATTTCAATAAATTATCTAAACAGTTATAGGTAACTTTGATATTGCTTACATTATAATGACGTTAAAAAAGTGAAGTTGTTATAACGCTATTTGCATTTTTTGTCAACATGCATGCTTGTATTTGACTTAAGCTTGAAAACGTTTATTTCCAATAAGACTTTTGCACATAGCTTCTTGAACATTTAATAATTTAAATGAAACTTAATTCTCATTATTTTACACATAAAAAAACAGGTAATCACACTGTCGTCTACACTGGGATAGATGGCGCTGGTTTATCCACTGCCTGTACCGTCGTGATATCAGTAGTCGACCTTGAACCCCCGCACGTGCCGGACTGCATGCCGTACCGGGAAATCTACTCCAAAACGAGTCCAAGCGGTATGGACATCCAGGCGCCTCGCTTTACCGACAATGTGGGCATAATTGAGGAGACAGCTCAGGGGTTAGACATTTTTTTCATATTAAGAGCACATTTACATAAAAATGGTTATCGTTGATAATGGATACGTATGCTTGTATATTATGGTAAAAATGTTCTAGATGGCATATATTATTTTCTTAACTAATTGACAATTCAACGAATACCAGAAAATGTTCTAAATACCAGAAAATGATCACATGTACCCTGCATGAATCTGTATAACATAAAATATATTCAGTTATATTAAGAGAACTGTTAAATGCTTTATTTACGAACGTTTGATATTTATACTGCTATATGGTCCATCTAATCGTTTGAATTACCAATGTGCTATATTTTGTGAACGAGGAAAGCAGATGCGTGTGATGGAAATACATACATTTGTACATTTATACCTTGCGCTGCACAGATGTTGTTAATGACCACTTGTTGAAAGGCATTCCTAATGCGTAATTCTTTCCACAGAAATCCAAATAGCCCAGTGTCCTGGGGATCTTATGACATCACGTATAGCGCAGCGGATGTATCTGGGAACGTGGCTACCTGCAAGAGTGAAATTGCTGTGATAGGTCTCTCTCTCTCTTTCTCTCTCTCTCTCTCAGACGCTTTGGTCCTCTTAATGAATTGCAAAAATTGAGAAATATCATTGTCTCCTGTTTTGACATATTTTACCGTAATCCTTAGTAAAAAGTGTCTTAATTTACTTGATTCAAAAGTGTATTGGAGTTATTAAAACAGTTCTGCATGATCACTGAAACGCAACATTTCCTGTTTCATACGTTTGCTTCTCGTTTATTTCCGTTATAGGCAAAACGTGCAATGACCTTCCCGACCCTTTCAACGGAAAGTCCGTGTCGCGTGTAGATGGGAAATCCAATCTGTGGACAATAAAATGTACATCCTCATTCTTAACGCTACCTCAGTTCTCGGACTATTTCTACAATTGCACGCAAGGTCGCTGGCACCCGACGTCGACAGCCATCCCTTGCTTAGGTAACAAAGTTGATGTCCATTGCATATGTACTCATATAGTCTCTTTATTCGCTGTGATTTACTGCTAACTTGGGCAGTGGCCCAGCAAACACTGATCGTTATTACAACGTTACCATAACGTTTTTTAGTTATATATATAAACGTCAGGGTAACGTTAAAGTAACGTTCTGTGTATCCTGGGAATGCCACACACTGTATTGTTTTAGTGTGATGCACACCATGCAATGGGTATAGAGTAATACAAGCCCAAATAAAGAAAAATGTTTCTGTCGTTTATTACTGTCCAGAAACTGGGATTGGTATAATGAAGAAAAATGAAGTTGACATCCTCCAATAGACAGTGCTGTTCAATGTGTTAACACGGCTCTTGGTGTACTCTTTAAGTTCTTCTAGTTTTATGACTCTGGCTTTAAAATATCTATGGAGATCAATATGGTCATTCGCAATTGTTCGATACTTTATATTGCAGCCAAACATCCATACAACAGAGTTAGACTATCCGGGAGTTTCATCCTTGCTAACCTCAAAGGGCGCTGTACGGATGCCGTGTACAGACAACAGATGGCGACAGCGTTCAAGGGGATGCTTTTAGACCGCGGATTTAAGGGTGTTTGCAGCGTGTACTCGTGTAAAACTGATGTCACCATAACATGTGAACCTGAACCTATAGCGCTATTTAATACTGACGTAGAATCAAGGTATCAACGGAATTTGATTAAATATATTTCTGACGATGATCACGAAAAAGGCAAAGACATTTTGTTTTTTTGTGTCTCTTTGTTAACGTATATTTATTTGAGGACTTTTTGTATATTGACGATGTTGTTTGTTGAGATATTTGAACGTATACTATCATTATACGCCAATCCTACTATCATCATATACGCGCACTGTTTTCATTGTCATAGAAATTAATTGCATTGAGCATTTTAAGAAATAACCAGCAAAGTTAATTTTTTATTAGCATATCCATACCACATGATTTGCAAACGATGGTGGATAGTTCGACATTAGAGTTGAGAAGGGAATTAATAAATGAAATAACATTTATGGTGGTGGTAGCGGTGGAACAGCATGAAATCACAGTGGTCACAGATAGATCTTATATCCAAAGTCCACAGGGCAACTGCCGTGATGGGCAGCAGCTAGTTTCAGGAGGTTGTGGTAAGTTCCGTACATCGCCTTGGTTGAAAAGGAAAAAACAACGCGTGAAATAGTGCATTTAGGTTCAAAATTTACACAATTGACAGCAAATAACTTCATGTAAGATTATACAATGCAGTTTTTCGGCAAAGCAGTACATATGTAAACTGGGTCTTGTGAGAAAGAAACAGATTTCACAAATTCTAATTTTGATGTCGACTATATATTACCAATAATTACTTGCAAAGATCACGCCCTGCACATGAAATAGTTCCCCGACATTGATAAGCTACAAATGGAATTATTAAATATGCTGCAAAATTAAAGATCAACCGATCTCTTTCCCACTCTGTACCAGTTTCTCTATTTTCTATTATCATGGCATCTATATTGCCCAACCGGATCCCAGCCCGTAACCCATACTGTACGTAGCCTGTTACAGACTTGCGGTGGGCTTTAGATAATATATAAGGAGTGCTGAATGAATGTTATTTGTCGTCCAGTTGTTAAACGTAATTGTAAATATCACAGACATACATTTCCTCATACAAAGAGGGTTATTGGTTTTAAAATCACGCGTATGCGTCATTTTTTAGTGTCTTGTCCACAAGGAACATTCTTCAACACTGAAACGAGGCAATGCGTCCTCTGTCCAAAAGGAACCTACCAGCCCATTTCAGAAAACTTGTTTTGCCGCCCTTGTCCAAATAACACAACCACGGAAACGATGGGAGCTGCCCATGTATCTGAGTGCGTTGGTAAGTTTAGCCTCTGGTCTTATTTGAGCTGTATTGCAGACGAAGACGAGACTCTTGCGTGGATAGCGTGCTTGTGTATTTTGGCAGTTACTTTTGAGTGTTTCTTTGACAGTAACGCACGTAATGTGCGGCGATGTTTGTCCTGCAGGCAAGGTTAAGTGGCGGTGAGGCAACTACGAGGAGTAAAATAATATTCAATATAAGGGGAATTAATATCGACATAAAATAGAAACGGCTTATTAACATATTTAATTTTTGTACTACATGTATAATGCAAGACGCATAAGTGGACATTGTCCATTTACACAATAATCCACATTTTATCGTTTTGCTTTGGGGCGAGCATTCTGCATGGCTGACGTGTCATCTTCCAGGGTACTGTCAGTGTGACTCGTATTCCTACAACGGCCTTGAGCCTTGTATTACAGCGTGTCCATGTGGTGCCCCAGAAACAAGGATCAGGACTACAGACGGTTGCGGCACACCATGTACAGGTACAGTACATGTGTAGGCATCGAGGTGTAGATTTATGCAACACTGCCCACATATTTCAGAAGCTAAAGCATATTGTAGTTATAAACTTTTTATCTCCCCCCCCCCCCCCCCCGGGCTGCTTTAACTGAAAACATATATTTGTCTCACAGGGCTTCTGGATGTTAAATTGACCACGAAAACTTTCTTTGTTGCCACTGTAAAACATGAGGGTTTTATTGGGAGGGCGGTATTGAGCAAGTACTTGCGGTTCCAGTTGTTAATTGTACTATGTTCCACATCCAGTGCATCACTGTAATACTGCTACACTGGCTTCAATATACATATCTGAAGTGAGCTCACCTTTGACTGAATGTTGGTGCTGCACTGGCCACTTTTTTTTCAGATGTTCTATGCGCTGTTCATACAAGACCGTTTTCCAATACGACGCCCCCTTACGTAGGTGAGTACATTATATTGGTGTTTTTATGATACCTGAGTATTTTTTATGTTTGCTGTCGGAGTCACCAAGTACAGTGTATTAAGAAATAAAAGAGCAACCGGGGCATTGTGAAAACGTTGTCATTTATATACATGTATTAGGCACACCGTGTGGTAGCCTGATTGTCTTTGATTTATACAGGCAAGCCCCGTCTTGGACACACTTCCATCACATTGAACGTAACCTGTACGTGTTATACGGGCCATCATTTCTTACCAATGCGATAACAAATGGATAGAGAAGAGAGTAAAATCCTTTCTCCCGGGCTTAGATTTAAAACGATTTGTTACGTCTTCCCACTTATTCCACTCTAACACAATAATGGAGTGTTACTAAGACGAGTGTGTATGATATAAACGCTTAATTCACAGCTGCTATGTTTTAATAACTAGCATTTTTTAATATAATAACATTTTAAATAAAATGTATCTGTAACTACTCTGAACTGATTTTATAATAGTCTTAGACTGTATATGATTTTTATTTCACTTTTTAGATTTTATGCCAGCAGGGATAGCGGGCGGGGTTGGAGGAGCAGCGGTTTTGCTAGTCCTAATTATAATCATATTTTATAAACTGAAGTGAGTGAGTTAACCAAACAGTATTAAGAAAATGCCTAATCTATGATTATCAAAATGTTTTATACTGCAAGATTAGTAGCTCATATTTTAGTGAACGCGGAAAGTTAAACGTTACAGTATACTTTTTCTACCCTATTCCATAGGCGCATAATCTCTTAATTTCAATGGCTGATAAGATCACGTTGTTAAAACTAAAGATACACCCACAATAATTATACTTGAACACCATTTGGTAAAATTATAGGAAACGAAGGAATTCTGTCCCTTCTTCCGCATTTGAACAACCAGAAGACCAAGAAGAATCATACGAAAGATTACGAAGTAACATAGAAAGCTCAGCCGACTCGGGGTTTTCTGGCGACTCCGCAGAATCTGTGGAACTGTGGGAACGACAATCCACGTACGACGAAATACCAGCAGACGGAACTGACAGCATTTCGGCAGACGATCTTCCTGATCCGCCAGAAGTCTCGAGGCACAAGGCCATACGGCAAAAATCGGGAGCTTATACACACCACCTCCCTCATCTCACACGGAGGCTAACGGAAGAGCGGTCCCAAGGCGCCTCCGACCAGTACACCAACCCCATCGCAAAGCAACCCCCGCCGATCGCAAAGAAGCCACTATGGGCGTACAAATCCGCTTCTACGCGGGTCACGTCGATCGGCGCCGAGCCACCTCCGGATTACGATACTGATGATGATAATGGAGACCTTAAAGTGAGTGGTCCTTTTTTTTTTCGAGCCCATAATGACACATCCTGCAGTCGCCGTCTCTCTTGTTTTTTTCTAGACAGGAGAAAAGTCACAGGATGAGACCCAAAATGTGCTTGATGCACCTTGAGGTTTCCTACCCACAACTTACAAATCAGAAATAATTTTTTCCTTAAACTTTCCGGGTATGGATTTTATCTGGTTATTCTGTTTGCAATTCCCTTCGACGAGGTGTTTTGCACGCCAGCTAGTCACCACTCAGCCGGTCATTTGTAGAGTGTATGGACTCACCGTGGTTTTACTAATGGTCGCTTCTTTTGTCCCACTCCCTTCTTGATATCCCGAATCCCAAATCCAACCTTGTATCACCTGTATATCTTAAAGGCACCAATTTTTGTTTAAATCTTAAATTCTATCCGCCTGCACTTCTCTGTGTGATATAAATTAGACTGTATGAAGTACGGCATAATTAGCAAGATGATTCATCTGCACCCTTCGTAATTTTATATAGGCCTGTATTTTTGTATTGATACTTTTCTCTAGTGCTGTATATCATGTGGTTTTAACTGGTTTAATCAAAATTTACAGTTGGGGGACTACCTTTCCATGGACGGCCAAAGTGCCAAACCAGATGGAAAATTGGGCGATTACCTTACAATCGGTGGAAGTGGTGCAATTCCAGACACAAAGGACAATGAGCAGAGTGAGGCGCTGGACGATTACGTCAAACCAAGTGCACCGGAAACAAAGAGCAGCATTGTGGGAGAGGAAACTCGGGAAGCTTCGGAAAGCTCTTCCTCGGCAGTTTTCGTGCCGACTCCAAGACTCGTCACCAGGGAGCGCACAAACACGTATGTGAAACATCCAATACAACCGCAAGCAGGGGCTCCACCGCGTGAAAATGATTCACACTGACATGCCGCCAACTTGATTTACTTGACGCATTCTCAATAATATATACTTCTACAGGCGTTATGATGGGATAATTACACAATAACAAACGGGTTTTTTTTCAGTTGATATATGACTAACATTAATGCTAATTGTACAGGGAAAATGAACGATATTCCAGAAAAGAAATATCTTGTGTGCTTGAATCTGTTGACGAACTAAAGTACTAAGGAAAGACGTCGATCAAGTTGTTATTAATGTACATTGTACTGAAGCTCGACAAAATTAAACATTCTTATTTTAAGAAGCCAGATTTTGTTTGGGCACTATTATATTAAGTCAAGTAAGTGATTTAATGTTAGCATGATGTCGTAGAGTTATATAAAAATGGTAACATTTTGCTGCAGATTCCTTCTACCCTGCAGACAAAGTGAAAAAAATTATAAAAGAAAGTCTATCTAAATATACTGAACAAAAATATAAACGCACGAAAGAATATGTAGATTTATTTTAATATATGGAACTAGAGTATATAGCCAAAAATAACAGCATATTTTACTCGACAAATAGACATCAATTTGAGAGCATTAAGGGAAGTTTAAATGCATAGTCCAAGAGTTAGAGCATCAAATACACCATTGGGGGTCAACATCCTGAGTTCACAGACACCATTAAAGTTGTGCACAGCAGTACACCAGCGGCGCATGGACATCACTAAGTTGTCAATAGATGCCTAAGGGATATTATCCCATTCCTCCTGGAGTGCTTCTTGCAGTTGGCGAACATTTTCGAGAGCTGGAATATGATGGCTGAAAACTCTGATCCAGAACATTCCACAGGTGTTTGTTGGGCGACATGGTGCATGAGGGTGGTTCCTAATGCTACCAGTGTCTCTGAAGCGTGTTCCCAGACGGCTGACAGTGGAATGATGCACATTCAGGCATGCTGCAACTTCTGTTACTGACAAGCCAGCACTGAGCATGCTGATGGCATGCTCCCTCATGGTTCCAGACATCTGTGGCATGTTGACAAGTGGCAGAAATACACATTTTGGCGTGTCTTTTTATTGCCTAGACGGTAGAGTGTCCGAGTATTGGTCTTGCAGATTGACCTCTACTCCGTCATGCTCCATTAGTCTTATGGGTGTAAAAACTGAACCTTTGAGTATACTCACGGGGAGCGGCCAAGTGAAACCAGACCACTATAATTGATCAAAACAAATCCATCAGTTCACAAATAAACCATCAATCTGGGCATATTTCATGATTATCCATTTCAACTGACCATTTTAGTTTCGTGCGTTTATATTTTTGTTCAGTATAATAATGATTTTTATTGGTTCTAACACATCATTTATAAAAAAAAGGCTGTGGCCTTACAATAATACATTATAATAATGGTATATGCCTATCAGAAATGAAAACCTTTATATAGAAAATACTGCTAGTACATATAATATATTAGGTTGACGATTGAAGACTGTGTGTAATGAATCTGTGTAACAGGAATGGCAGTCCGCTAAAAACTGTAGTCATTTCTCCATTACTTTGTACAGGTGACATTCGTCCCATATATTTACCTCAATACTCCAACTAACCCTAACCTGTACTAATCATATGGGACTCCGGAATTCCATTCCTACATTGTAGGACTACCATTCCTGTCACACCGGTATCACCAGTACTGTTGCAATGCGTAAATAAAGCCTGTTTGGAAAACACATATACTAGCTGAGGCTTTATATATTTTATTTACATACCTAGCAGATGATTTTGTGGTAGTCTTAAGATTGATTACATTCTCTTTCTAAATTATTTTGTTACATACTGCAGTACATGTATCTGGAGAGTGCCTTTCCTACTGGTATTATAGCGGGTACTTCTGTGGCCTCTTAATGTCATCATTCTTAATAGATTTACCGCCTCTGTGGAAGGTATGGGCCCTATAGCTGCTCTAGGAAGCGTGTCTTCAGTTAAGCTGATTACACTCAGCGAGAGTACCCGCAGAGTTGGATTGATCTACGCAGGCCGATAGCGCCCATGGAGAATGGGGGTATTTGAAAATGCCCCCGAAAGTTCATCACATTCGAAAAAACATCGATAACGTCTCTTCATACAGGTGTATGTATTGTAGGGTGGCGTTCCGTAATTGTTTTTATTATCTTATCATTTTCTTTTGTGTGAACGTTCTTTGTCATGAAGTGCGTTGAGTCAGATGGTTTTATCCCCCGAATAGCTGAACGATTCACTGTCCATCTCATGCGTGTGACAGTTGCTTTTTATATATATTTGTTTTAATTTTGTTCGCAATGTATGTATATTATTTGGTATACGTTGCGGTGTACAGAATGTGGTCACAGACGTAAATATTTGCATCGTGATAGACTGGGCTTCGAGATCTAGGTGGAGAAGGCAAATTAGGTTAATAACGAAGTTTATGGCCACAGTAATTAGTGGTCGGTTTCTCACCTCATTCTCTTCAACCAGAGGTAGTTACAGATAACCATCGCCTGTCTTTATTTCAGGGACATTAGTGCTGGCTCATGACTCTTTTGTCACTTCCTCTTCCATTGTCTGTTGAGGTATGTCCGATGAATACCGATGAGACATCAGCACGCATATAACAATATTGCTGGAAGGCTCAAAATTATCACAGTTTATGTAATTTTATTTCAAAGATCAACTTAAATATTGAAAGCACTCACTACCAACACTCGAAATTTGTACAAATACTTTTTTCGAAATGAACGTTCTCAAACGGAATGTTGAGATGTTGGTATGTGCTTTGTAGGCTGTTGATTGAGATCGGGTTCAGCCCCGTCGTAAGAAAAAATATGTTATAGTGATCCAAAACTATGCGATATTATACTCATTTTTGCTTTATTATTATTTAAGATATATTATAATAACATCTGTAGGTGAAACAAGAATGTAGTGATGAAAAAAAAGTAGGAGGGAAAACCAGAGGACTAGCAGACTCCTTATATAAAATAATGACAGGGAGAAAACCTGATGTGAGAGTGGCCTTTGTCTTCTGTCTTTCTTTCAAATTTTACTGCACTGCAGATACCAATGTTTCTAACTTTTTTGTTGAAGAATGCTGATACTGGTACGTGTTACTTTGGAACGCTTGGCCCACGTAGCATCCTAGGGGTATTTAAGTTTTCACTGAGACAGAAAAAAAAAAACAGAAGAAAAAATTGCTGAAGTGTTTCCTTTTATTTATACTGATGAATCTGTTATCTGTTTGACAAAAAGCATTTTTGGTTTGACCACATTCTCTATTGTGTCCGTCTGAAGAGAAAAAAGGATACAGGGTATATATTAGAAGCGTTTTACTTGGGAGGGGGGTCTACATATTCAATATACAATGTGTATGCGTACATGAAGAACAATTGCATTATTTTAAAGAAGGTTAAATTAAGTTTTGTTTACATTAATACAAACGCTGGATAATTTTTACAGAAAGTTAATTGTCCTTAAAACGTCCTATATTTTATCAAATTTTCAGCAAGCAATAATCTGTAAAATGAAGCAAATAAAAACAAACAATTTTAACACTGAAAATTCTTATGAAAATGAGGCTATTTAAGGGCCCTTTTATTACTTTATATGAAAAACGGACCTATTTAAAACAACAACTTTTACCATCAAGCAAATGTTGATAACAAAATAATACTGAACGTTGCATGCAGTGAATATGTTAGTTCGAATGTCAGTTTGATCTTTTTTCCACAATTTAAAAGTTTAACTGTTTTCAAGTTTTAACTTGTTACTTAAAAGTCTAATTTAGTTAAATAGTCTAACCGAACAAATGTTGATTCCATGCAATTAATGGTTATAAAATTTAAGTTGACTTTTAGATGAAACATTAAAACAAAAATAGTGAGCAACATGGCAACATAAAAATGACCGCAAACAAACCAATAAATTAACACTGTGGTTGGATAAGGCATGTAGGCCTACATGTGCCTACATCGTCTGAATTACCTTTGTAACCGTACTTGTAACCTGGAATACAATTGGATATAAAAGTGTTAAGTAAACAAAAAGGTTACTGAGGTGCATAAGCACTTTTAACAGTTCTATATAAAAGCTATAACGACTTTGTCGCAATGTAGTTAGCGCGTTCGATATATTGTTGCTTGCACATGTAAAAAAATGGCGCCAATGAAATATCAGCCGCGTGCTCAAAGTCGACTCGACGCGGAATGTAGTTATTGTTTTGAAAATAAAGTTTCTGTGAATGGTGGCCTGAAAAGATGTTTACAGTGTAATATGAAGTTTTAAAGAACATATTGAACCACGGCAGCATTAGTATATTCATATCAAGCAGACTCTGTGCATATACGCAAGTCATGCCCTGCAATGTGAGGGTCACGCTGTCGAGATCGCCCGGTAAACTGTCCAGGTAAAATTTAAGTAATGCTCGGCAAATCCATAGTGAAATAAGTCAATCAAGTTGTCTAGCGAGATATATGATGCAAGCACGTTCCACAAGGTTATAATTAACTGAAGCGATCTTAATAGCTGATTCAACGAGCCACACGTCGTTTACCGGATTACATAACAAGCAAAGATAAAGTGGTGTTGGCGTCCCGCTGCGGCTTCAACAGCTTATTTTGACAAGGCTCGCGCTACGTGCTGGCTTGAGAAAAACATCATTGTTAAACCTTAGTGTCGATGCGTTAATTACTTATGGTCGCATTGTCTTCTTCCCACGGCGACCATTCATAAAAAGGGGGCGTAGTTAGGTATTAGACGAATTTTTTAATCACCCAACGCGTTAGTGGTGCGTTGTCCTCTGACATAATCCGTTGTACCTTTAAAAGACTATGAATTACTAATTTATGAAGGTTTGTCTCATCTACCATATTTTATTTGGTTCGTTAAGGCTGCATTTGATTCATTTTGATTGTATAATATCCACGCAATGGCGAATTTAGGAGGGTGTCGATTTCTAAAAAAAATCACACCAATGGGCTTGAAATTAGAATTTTGACTAGCTGAATCATAGTTCTAAACCGCACTAAATGGCACCGTTCGCCCTCTAAAATACCACAATTGTTCGGAGACCTTCAGCAGGCCTCGAACCCCATTTTAAGGGGGGGGGTCGGCTTTGCATCGGTGGCATGTCACCCCTGAAAACCAGACCTCCCTCAAATAATCCTGGATCCGCCCCTGCCACGAAAGAGAAGTGTGCACCTAACGCGTTTACCAGGGTCCCGTAACTCGTAAGCATGGCGCATTGCGATTACATGGCTGGTAATTGTTTGCATAACTGCTCAGGCACTGCCACTTAGCAGGTCCAGTCTAAGTCTGCTTGACAGCAATCAAGACAGTTAATTTCTCTGACTTAAATCACTTGCTCATCTGTGACAGATAAAAAAGCCTTACACCCCATTTCCATAGATTTTTAGATCGATCTATCCCTGTGGGGAGTCTCAGTAGATTACTGTCAGCTTGGCCGGCTTAAGCGTCTGTCCCGCCTACTAAAAGCTGTAAGGCGGTAATTAACTATGGTGCCCGCTCGGCTGACTGCAATTTAGCGTGAACCCCCAGGGAGTTAGGTCGATCTAAAACTTAATCTTTAGATCGATCTAAATCTCTGGGAAAGCACCCTTAGACTGGTTGCGTAACGAGCAGTTATCACATCGTTGTGAAGCTCAGCTCATGAACAGCGAGTACAAAGCCTTTGGTGCGCGCGCAGAGATAATTGTTACCACATGGGATTTCTCAACAGGGTGAGTTTGAACCAAAATGACCATTTTCTATCTAGAGACATATCTGTGAATGTCTGTGAAAAATCTATCAGTCGCGCTGGTAGAGGGTAGCACGTATGCATGGTCAAAAGGACAGATCGTAGATAATGATGGCTGAAATTTGTAGAGAAATGAAACGAAAATCATGTTGAAATTTCTACGACTGTTTGTTTCATCTAGATTCTTTCATATGTTACAAATGTTTATTTTAACAAACACTGCATTTGATCCAATTTTAATTAAGTTTATCCACGAAAGAGAGGGACACACGGTAGTTTTATTTAATACTTGATGGTGTTTATAATTGTCATTTGACTCACGATTTTGCGTCTCACGATTTTATCACCTGTTTGTATTTTAATTAAAATTGTAGGCCTTCAACAGCTGCCCTCAAACATAGTCTTATCGTTCAGTTCTGTGTTTGCCGAAGTCCCCTCACGTTCGTCCTCGCTTTAATACGTGACTCCTCACACGTTTGAAACCTTATGTTGTTTGCCATGCACTTACATGACGGGTCAATTTTTTATTTATTTATTTTTTTTTGTTTGTGAGCTTGTAACACGTGCGTGTCCGCCTCGGGATATTGTTTATTTTACTCAGTGTTCAGTTTCTTTATAAAACGCATGCCATCACCTACTGCGTGCCAGGAAGTGTCATGCAACATAGTATCGTTATGTATCATTATCTTAATGTCTGTTGCCTTATATGGATTCAGTCGTCCGTCTTTTTGTCGAAACTTATTTGAAAATTATTTAATGGGTCGTGGTATTTTCAGCCTTTTGTTCGTTTTTCTCAATTTTTTCTGTTTACAACGCAAAATTATTTACTACCATGCAATTCTTTCATCAGTCACGCCTTTTAATTTTGGCACTGATGATATGATAGCAACCCACGAGTTAATTATGTAGGGCCCTAAGCCCTAGAGATAATTATATACTTTTAAACACAAATATTGATTGATAGCTTTGTAATCACCTTTTCTTCTAAAGTCGTTGTGGTTGCTGAGTAGGCAGTTTTGTACCTTTTCGAGTTACAGTGTTTTTTACGTCCATATGCATGGCACTTCTCATTTGATTTACGTTGAACTTTTTTCTCAAAAGAAATATACCACTGGACTACAAATATAGGCCTACCACTGGACGAGGTTTTTCGGTAATAAGTTTAGACCACTTTAGGGGGTAAAGTTTTTATCGTGAAGTCAGCCCTTGTTGAAACAATTGCTGTGTGGCTGAATACCTGTAGAACCGAACAGCTTATCAATTTGAAGAGAAATAAAAAATCTGGACATTGCATTGTGTGTCTAACCAAATATCCCACTCACATTCATCAGTGAATGTCCCAAGTGGTTTCTTAAATAAATGAATAAATAAATTTTATCAGTTCAACCTTTCTTATGCCTACTTGTTTTGTTTTTGAATTGCGTAAGTTAAAAATGCGACACCTCATCATTTTCTTTTCAAATATGATAAATAATCACTTAATGATAGGTTGTCAGCATCCAGTCTCATGTTTTAAAATTACACAACCATTGATAAGACACTTAAAAATGCTTAGTTTTTTTTCTTTTTTTTCTGGTTGTCGAAAACTTTCCCACCACATCAACATATGAAAGCGCGTTTATTTCTGCTTAAAAACTTGGAAGACAGTGTTCGTTCTTTGGAATCGAAAACTTGTTTGTCAAAAATATCCCGCCGTGATGGCAGCTATAAAAAGGAGAGTACGCCCAGCTAGAAGCAGACGGCGAACTCGACCGGTCGGAAAAAGTAAAACCTTGAGTGCTGCTCTCTGCTAGAAGAGTTTTGATAGACTTTCATGATGCTGCCAACTGTAAGTGAAAAGACTTCCGAGCCAGGTGTGACAGTCATCGCAGATGGTGGGTCCTCTGAGGTAAGTGTATCAAGTTAGCAGATGTACAGGACAGAATTTTTTTTTACTCTAAGTAGGGTCACTCCTCAAAAAAGTGAACAGTTGAGTCGCGTCAGCCACATTGCTTTTGTTGTGAATATTCATCGTTTTTCATTTTTTTTTAAACAGTAAATGCCCATTTTTTAGCCTTGCCCAGTTGTACAATAACTTTGTCATATAGACCATGCTTTTTTGTCTAAAATTGTAACCATGTTTATTTACCGACATGTGCGAGGGAGGGGGGTTCATTCCCCCTTTTTTATTTTAGTGAGTTAAGTTTTTAGAACGCTTCAAAATATTCTGTAAAGAAAAAAGGTTGACTTATGCAGATATTTAGACATTTTTATTTCTGAAAAGACAGTCATCCGTCCGGCATTTGTTAATTTTCAGAGTACTGGGTCTCAAGTTTCTCTATGAAGGAATCAACATCGTTTTTCAATAATAAAATTGCATGCATGTCAAGAGATGAGTTATTTTAAATTATTTTTAAGTTAGTTTTAACACAAATCTAATATGGAATTTTCATGTTTTATCGAAATTACCATGTTTGCAATGGTGAATGTAATTGGCGTATACACTTTACAGCACAGTTGGCGATGAGAATTATATTATATTCCAAGAATTCTTTTGTTCCAATTTACCTTTTCATTTTTTTTATATTTCACACCAAGGCGTCGTACAAGAAGTACATCATTGTTGCTGTTGCTGTCATTGTTGTTGTTGCTGTTGCTGTCGGTGGAACATTGGGAGCAGTTCACATCTCTAACAAGGCAGCACAAGATGTGTGGAAGGTGGGCATACTTTATCACTAATAATAATAATAAAAAAATAAAGTAATAATAATAATAATAATAATAATAACAGAATATTTGGGAAATAACGCATCGATCTGGTTTTAAAGGAAATCCTTGGAATTATGTGCCAAGAAATGAGCAATCAAAACTAACAATCTCATCACCATCATCACCTTACTATATGTGATTATTTTTATTATTATTTCGTCAGGAGTACCATCTCCGTTTAACCGACAAGCAAGGGAAGAAAGTTGACGAAACGGTTCAGGTTGATCTGCAGGACAACATCACCGTGTACAACGTGAACAACGAGAAGTTCCACGTTGCCATGGACAACTCGAGGGTGGGTAGAGGCGGTTTTAAAACTATTGTGAAATTGCTAATCAAAAAAGGGCTAATTTACTTATACTTTGTCAATGCAAATAAGGTTTAGTACCTCTAATGGCCCAGTCACAATGTCGGCGATCTGTCGAGGATTAGTTTTGGCCGGGGGTCGTCGTAGAAAATAAAGAATCCTTGAACAATCCTAGCAATAATCCCAATAAAAGTGGAGCAGTCACATTGTCTGAGATTTTTTCAAGGATTTTGACCCGGTTTTGTCGAAAAATCGTTGGATTAGCCTCCGATCGCCTCCGATTGCATCCCTTGGCATCTTCAAAATCTTCTGTCACAGCCTCCTGCAGCAAGAGCGTCTCAAACTTTTAGCGATCCGGTCGGAGGCGGCCTTATATACACGGCGATTTACTACGATTCCACCGTACGATTCGTCGGAGACGATCACATAAAGCGTACGAATCGTCGCAGGACGCCTCCGATTCAGTCGGAGGGCGCCGGAGACTACTCCCAGACATTGAATCTCAACCTGATTTTCCAATCCCACACAGAATCTTGCGACTAGTCTCAGATTATTCGGAGGACGCCTCCGATTAATCGGAGGGCATCGTAGGTCATCGGAGATGGTGTCTGGGATGCCCAAAATGGGTGAAAAATCTTGCCAGCAATCTTAAAATTTTAGTTTCAAATTTGGGGACCGCGACGGGTGTGGCGATGTCTAACAAATCGCCTCCGACGGGTGCAAAATCGTGAGATCTGTCTCAAGATTTTGTTAAAATTTCCCGGGTTTTACCCATCCCCGACGCATCGCAACTGATTTGTGACTGGGCCTTAAGCTGAGATCTGTAGAATGTACTAGATTCAATGAGGTAACATTTCTACATTTACCAGTAATTCCCTTTTAATTTTGTTGCGTTTAAGATGCCAATGAAGTAATTTTGTGGGGTATGTTAATATTCCATCAGAACCTGTTTTAATCAATTTTATGAAAAAAAAGAAAGAAAAAAAGAATTCCCAAATATTCTGTTGAAATATTCCATCATTTTAAGCAACAGTTTATTGTCCTGTTTTGTATCTTTTTAGAGTCTGGTAGTATACAAGATGAAAATGAACAACAAGTTTGCTTGTTACTTGACTCCAATGAACAAATCTGAAGAGACTGACAGCAAGGACGTGGCCAACGCTTTGGAACAATCGGTACGATTTACTTCGTATTAATTCGAACTTTGAATCTGTGTTTACATCTAAACATACACATTACTTTTAATTGTGTTTAAAGATATAAAGTGGCATTTAAACATGTGCAATGTATGAATAAAACCGTAATCTAACCTATACCATCATGTTTTTAGAATACCGTCGAAAATACCACATATGAAGATATTGAACAAAAGCGATTCGTTGTCAACACATCTCCGATCAAGGACAAGTCCTTCCTAAGTCCCAGAATGCAGGAATTTTGCAGGGATCTGGAGGCATACTGGCTTACCCAGAAGGACGACAACATTGTAGAGAGCGCCAAAACCCAAGCACCGGCAGGTGCGCACAGGATTAATCTATTAAATGTTAATTGTTACTCGGTGCAAAACGTACAACAGTGCCAGTGCAGTAAACTCATTGATTACTTTGTATATAAAATGTGCAGGGCATTAAATGTGAGCCATTGTCTCGAATTTTGCTTATTATATTATATTATATTATATTATATTATATTATATTATATTATATTATATTATATTATATTATATTATATTTCAGGAGGTAATCGCCAGAAGCGAGCTTGCTACTTGGACAGTTGCTTGAGGCTTGGATACTACTGCCCCTATATCGGTGTTTCTCAGTATTGCTATTATTATTACTATTATGCTTTGTGTTACGTATGCTTGGGTAAATAAACGTCGGGGCAAAATATTTGTTTATCACAGAGATTACTTCATAGGGTTATTAGAACTTTTTCAGCTTTAGGTACTAAATCCAAGAATATCTCAAAACGTTGAATTTTTAAAGCGGGGTAATCCACTGTTACATAAGCGTCACTTGGTACAAATGCGCTATGACTTTTGAGAAAATCCCTTCAGAGGTTCTTAATCAACGTCCGTTTTCTTTTCCTTTTTCTTTTTTTCTTTCTTTTTTTGTTCATTTCTTTTCAATAAAGCTTAAGTATGCATTTTTTGTATGTTAACTGTCATAATAACATCAGCTAAGTCATTATTCTAGATGACAGATAGTGATGCACCTTTTATTAATGCTTTTATTTCTTGTTGTTTGCTTTAAGCTCGAAAAATGAGTAAAGGAATTAGATAGACAAGGACTGACTTTTTCGAAAAGTTTTTAATTTTTTAAAAATTTATTTACGGAATAAAATGTCAATGGTGTTAGATTTCAGCGTAAATTTTTTTCATTGTATCTGAACTGCTGGTTACAAAAGTAAATTATATTTAGGATATGAGGGCCGCATGGTTCTCGTACAGAATGGTGTTAAAGAAAATCCCTTCCGAAGCTCTTAATAAGCTTCCCTGTTTTGCTATTCATAAGTTCCACGTGTGTATTTTTGTATGTTAACTCTCATGTCTGCAACAGTAAAATTAGTATCCTAGATTGTTGTTACTTATACAACTTTTAGTTGTGCTTCTTTTGTCTTGTTTGTTTTTTTTTTTTTGCTTTGTATTAGAAAACATGAATAAAAATCACTATGTGACTTTTTTCTAAGTTGTTATCATTGTTTTTTAATGGCTTTTATTTATTTACAAAAAAATATACATAAATCAGCGATGTTAGAATTCGGTGAAATAGGCTGTTCACTGTCTTTCTTGTAATGGTAATTTTTAAATCACGATTTTGAAAGAGATAAATGTGTTTTCGACGTATGACGAGTTACTTTCAACCCTTCATCACAACGCATTGGAAACTTGACTGTATGCCATTTTGGCAGTCTTTACGTCTTTATTTGGGGTGTAAAATTGAACTACAAACTTTTTTTCAGTTTTCGTGGAAGGCATTTTTCCCTCCTTTTTATTGTGTTCATAGAGTTTTAAATTACCTAAGGAGTGGCACTTGTTTGATGAGAAACATTAAATTCATAAAACACGCGCGTGTGGGTAGATCTAGGAACACGTCTGTGGCCAGTAAGAAAACCTAGCATGTCCACTCATTTAAAAATTAGTTTGGGTTTTTTACTGCTTGATAGAACTCTGCATGTGAAATTTCTGGGAGATTTCCCTTTGAAACAGTGTTGAGCTCACTGATCAAGGCAGCAAAAGAAATTGGAACACACTGATTTGGTGCATAAGTTAATGATGTTACACCTTAAGCTCCAATGTATATACTGGTGATCTTTGCACTAATTTTTCCATCCAGCCATTTACCTCCCTGTAGCTTTGGAACACTCATCTAAAGTCATCTCAGTCCTCCTAATTTTTAAAGGATTTTTAAGAAGATCTTTAGAATTTTTTTTATAACTGGGAATGTGTAACCTCGGCTTGGGGAAAGGTGGAGGTTTTCACTGACTTTGGATAGCCCTGTATATTTTGAGAACTTTTTTTCATCCTAAGGCAAATTAGATGGTTTAATTTTTATTGCCCTTTCTGACCCCAACAAGTTAAAGAGTAGAAAAAAGGTGGATGAGAATACTCAACAGGATTTTCTTCAGTCAGAGCTGCTGTACCCAATGTTTTGATAATCCACTAATAGTTGGATGGGGAACACTGGGCACATCACCTGGAGCATCCTGTGTATTAAATGGGTTTGGGTTTAAAGATTTTTGGAAATTTTTCCAAATATTGGGGGCTACCAGGCACCAGAATAAGCATGTCAGGATTAGTGCCTGATGTTTGAAAGGGATGGGTTGTAAAGAGGGGATAAATTTTGGCTTGGATTTCTCAAGTATGGTAGCAAATCATCAAGATCAGGGTTGGGAAACTGTCACCGAAAAACTGCTTGAACTGAGGGATTTGTTGATGTTAAATATCCCAAAGGGTAAATAAATTCAGGATATGGACTTTGACATAAGGTAACAGCTGATATTCTTTCCCTTCCCAAAATGTTCACTATTCCAATAACATTGGGCTGGGGGAATGCAGAAATCAATTGGCAAAGACTATGTAATTTCTTCCATATCTTTCTCAAACTCCTGAATATCTAGTAATGATATGCTGTTTTTAAATATATATATTTTTGATTGAATATTACACATGTACTTGGGTGGCTTACTTTAAACTTTACACTAAGATTTTGATTCTGTTTTATAAACAAAAAAAAAAAAAAAATTAATTTTGTTATTTTGAGTTGTTCACTTTACTTTAATAATTGTTAAATTTCAGCTGTTTGTTCATTACTTATAACCTCAGAGAATGAGAAATCAATAGATGTGGGGAATTGCATTAGCTCTTTGTGGACAGGTTTAGGCATCATAAATGGATGAGGTTGGGGAGAAATAATGTTTTGGGTTTTGCCCCTTTAAAATATTGATAGTTTTGAAGAATAAAAATGGGGCAACATTTTAGATTTAGTTTTGACCAAAATTTTTGTGCTCATCCGAGAAGATACCTTATTATTACTCCTGAAATCTAAAAGAGCTTCTGCGTGTTTTTTACCTATACCAGGCACTCTAATTAGCTCATCACAGGTAGCTATGCTAAGATCTACCTTAGATCCCATTGACATTGTTGTAACTTGACAAGTCAAAGGTCACACTAACCCAGCAAATTTCTGTAAAAGAGGCACTTCCTGTCCCCAATTAGTGTGCGAGTTAATCAGAAGACCTGTCTTCTAGTGATCCGGAACTTTCAGATTCACTGAGAAGGTCAGGGAAAAGGTCAAAAATAGGGCTGAGGGGTATTTTGTAAAAGACAATGGAATGGGCAATGTGAATATATACTGCTGTCTGTGAGCTAAATGTAGCCGGAAATACAATAAATGAAGTCAAAGGTTCACTTTTGCATAAAATTTTATAAAAAATTGAAAATAAATGTAAACCCAAAAATACCTTCCCACAAAAATTGATTCAAAATTCCCCGAAAAACTTCAACCTAAACAAAGAAATAAGAAAATGTTCCCTGAATAAATCTCCAAATGTGGTAAATTCTAAGATAAATTTTATAAAAATAAACCCTTACCTTTAAGAAACAGATAATAGCAGTATATATTAACCGATCACTACCAATTAGTCTGGGGTACCTTATGTTATTCCCAAGAATAAGTGAGATTACTTTATAATCAAATTTAGATGAAAGAAATTTCCTTTTAATCTTTAAATTTAGTAACCAAAATCATTACTTTCATATACCACCAAATGGACGTACAAGGGTATGTTGGACAATAAAAAGTATTGCCACCCCTGCACACGGATCGTGAGTTAAATAAACTTTCACTCCCCCCCCCCCCCCCCCCATCCATATTTGGTAGCAGACAAAGGAATTAAAAATTTCTTGCACCAAAAATTGATCAAAGAACAGGAAACGGGCTCGGTTTTCCTTGTCGCCAAATGAAGTGAACCCGAGTGGCTAAATTCACTTATCCTTGTGATAACTACAGTCTAACTAGCAGTGACACACAAAAAGGCGGCTGTCACGCCCTGATCAGGGGCGTAGACCACTTACCTTATATTCCACTCATAGGAATCATGGTACGTCTTCACAACCGCTCCATGATCAATATCTACTATGACACTATTGCTTAATGTCAGCTATAGTGGTATAATTAAGTAAATATGGTATTGGTCAAGGAATGCTCGCAGATTGTGGATTTGATGCCCAAGGTATGTTCTGTCCGGTGTCTCGTAGTCGAGTGGTTCTTAGTTTATATCACGCGCTTCTTCAGCGTGTGCTGACAACTGGATGGCGCTTTATCAAGACAGCCCACAACCATAATATAGTGTTTCACAATCACAACAGTTAATAACAGAAATGTTAGTTCTTAGCGTCATTTTCAGGATCTTTGATCCCATCGGTTTTTTTTTTTTTTTTTTTTTGCCTTTTACCATTGCAGTCAAATGTTTATTTCAGAAACTATGGCAGTTAGGTTTGGGTTGGGATGAGTGCATCCCACCACACACGTCCACTCAGCTTGTAAAGTAGGCCTATTGTGTCTGAAAATCAAGTTACACTTGCGGCTTCGCTGTTCGCAGGCTATTCGTAGAATCTTTTGGACATGTCCAACACCCTGCGTACGTGCTTACGGGCTGTCTGCGAACTCAAAATTTCGTAAGAAGGACTTGCGTGGGACGTGAGAGCCCGTACGGCCGGTTGTGACCGAGGCTTTAATGCTAAATATCTGATGAGCTTTGAATCTGCTGACGAACTAAAGTACTAACGAAAGACGTCGATCTAGTTGTTACAAATTGTTACGCCTTTGTGGCAGAGTGCTTTATGAAGGTAAAACATACACAATACTCACTGGTGTTAGTCACGAATTCAGACACGTGAGATGATCAAAGAGGCCTCAGAGGAGCTAAGAGTAGAGCTAAGAGGCCGATTTATTTCAAGTCACACCTTATATACATGTTCAGCTAATACACGTTTACCAATCAGAACCAATTATACAATGGACAATTTTATCTTTAAGTTACCAATCACAAGACAGATTCAAACTAGCACACCGGACTATACTTTACTTATAGAGACATCTAGCGGTAGCAGTATAAAACAATCTCAACTAACACAATACATCGTCACAAAATGTACATTGTACTAAAGGAGTCGACAAAATTAAACGTATTCTTATTTTAAGAAGCCAAATTTTACCTGAGTACTATTATATTAAGTCAAGTAAGTGATTAAATGTTAGCATGTTACAGTAGAGTTACATAAAAATGGTAACAATTTGCTGCAGATTCCGTCTACCCTGCAGCAGACAAAGTAAAAAAAAGGAAATTATAATAGAAAGTCTATCTAAATACATGTAATAATGATTTTATTGGTTCTAGCCTATTATTTATAAAAAAAGGATGTGACCTTACAATAATACATCACAATAATGACATATGCTTATCAGTAATGAAAACCTTTATATTTATATAGAAAATACTGCTAGTCCATATAATATATACTAGGTTGAAGATTGAAGACTGCCTGATATGTATCCGATTGACAGGAATGGTAGTCCGATGAAAACTGTAGTCATTTCCCCATTACTCTGTACAGGTGACATTCGTCCCATGTACTAACCTCAATAATCTAACTAACCCTAACCTGTACTAATCATATGGGACCCCGGAATTCCATTCCTACATTGTAGGACTACCATTCCTGTCACACCGGTATCACCAGTACTGTTTCAATGCTTAAATAAAGCCTGTTTGGAAGACGTGAGTAGGCGAAGAGTCTTTTTGTAGCTGAGGCTGTATACCAGGGGCGGATCCAGAGATATTTTCTGACAGTCTTCCAAATTATCTTTGTTGATCCATCCTCCATTTTTGACCGTCTTTCGACAGAAAAAATTACATACACGTCATGTCAAACTTAAAAATCTTACCGTCTTCCGGAAGACCCACAAGACGGCCTAAATTCGCCCCTCTATATATGTTATTTACATACATAACATATGATTTTGTGGTAGTCTTAAGATTGATGACATTCTCTTTCTAAATTATTATGTCACATACATGTTTCTGGAAGGTGCCTTTCCTACTGGTACATGTATTATAGCGGGTACTTCTGGGGTCTTTTAATCTCAGCATTCTTAACAGATTTACTGATTCTGTGGGAGGTATAGGCCCTATAGCTGCTCTAGGAAGTGTGTCATTCAGTTAAGCTGATTACACTCAGCGAGAGTACCCGCAGAGTTGGATTGGTCTGCGCAGGCCGATAGTACCCATGGGGAATGGGGGTATTTGAAAATGTCCCCGAAAGTTCATCACATTTGAAAAAACATCGAGAACGTCTCTTCATACCTTTAAAAGACTATGAAATACTAATTTATGAAGTCAACTGAAATGACGCTCATACAGGTGTGTATCTGTTGGTAGACATCTTTTGCTCACGGTGACAGTTACTAATATCCCCCCGCGGCCGGGGTACCTGTTAGGATGCAGACATAGGGGAAACTTTCGATACACTGAAAGTAATAACAATAATAATTTATTTATTCTAAGTCTAAATTCCAAATCTGTTCTGTAGATTTTTCAATGAGTGCAATTATTTGCGGTACATATATAACAGTTTAACGCCTGGTCATTATGATCTGTGTTGACGATCTTGCCTCCCGGGAATGTGCAGGTCCTCCCAGTTCTGTGCTGGTCCGAACTAAGTAGGCTATTTTATATCTGTTAGTCTATGTTAACATGTGATTTATTACCATGTGTTGTATTTTCGCATAAACCTTGCCAGGACCTGCGATATCAAAAGTCTTACAGGCTTTTCAGGCGGTTTCCCCATTTCTGTATTAGTCATCATTTCATTGTACATAGGCTGTCAAGGACGGACATGTTCGCGTGTTTGTAAAGTGACTGTATTGATCTCGAATGGTAAGAAGTCGGGCACACATTTACACGAGCGGAGAGGACGGAACATACACTTTACGTGAAGCTGGGTGAAAGTACGCGTGTCAGCACGATTTGCAAGAGGTTATAAATGTATAAATGTTATAAAAGTATGTTGATTTTTATAGGAAGGTTTGTCTCATCTTCCATATTTTATTTGGTTCGTTAAGGCTGCATTTGATTCATTTTGATTGTATTATACCCACGAAAGAGAGGTGTTTACCTATCGTGTTTACCAGGTCGTTGACAATACCAACTGCGTCACAAAGGTAAATAAAACCACAAAGGTATTCTCCCTCTGTTCTTGGAAGACATTTCGGCACCCTTTGGATCCATGGATGTTGCACGATAAAACTGGCTTTTAAACACTTCCTGGATGTGGTAGTCATTTAAAGAATCCCTTCATTAACATATTTTAATGTGTTAAGACATGGACAAAATAATTCTGTTGTTGCTGAAAAAGACTATAAAAGACTGTACTGTATACGATTATAGATGTGGACTTCGCTGAAATAATATACAAATCGTGGTTATTCATAGATTAATGTATAGATTTCATTCATGATTGTGACCTGAAAAAATAAACCCTGGCATCATTGTCCTATTAGTCATCATTTTGATTGTACGTAACCTTTTTTAAAAGATCTACATTTGCAAAAAGACCTACATATTTTTAAAGAGACTGTATTGTTTTCGGTCTGAAAACGTATACAAAGGGAAAAAGGATGGATCGTACGTAATGTTGGCTGAGATTTGTAGAGAAGTGAAACAAACACTGCATTTGATCCAATTACAATTAAGTTTTATCCACGAAATGGAGGGGCACACGGTAGCTTACTTGTTTAGTATTTGATGTTTAGGCCTACAATTGTCATTTGCAAGAGTGGGCACGACTCACGATTTGGCGTTAAATAAAACCACAAAGATATTTTCTAGTTTTCTCTGAAGGCATTTTTTTCAACCCGTCTCGTGACCACACAGATTTTTTAAAACTACCTTAAAAACTTCCTGGTTTAGTTGGAATACTCCCAACTAATGTGTTATAGGACAATTCCCGCATTCACCAGCACATAAAAACATGTCCATTGTTGATTACACAAATAATCCGCTATTTCTGATGCTAAATAAAAGCCAAGAAATGACTCTCCCAGAAGACATTTTCCATTAAATTTTAGAAAAACTTTTAGTCTCTGTACCTGTGAATGCATTTCATTCAGATTCCGTTCACAAAAAAAGGAACAGATTTCGTTATTACGAAGCGTATAACGTTATCGGTAGTATATCCGGTTATCTTTTTCTGTATTCAGAAAACCACACACCCTTTATTTCTTTATTCAAATGTTTTCACCGTGCCGCCGACGCAAGCACTATCCAGAAATTATATACAGTGGCGGATTTGGGGGGGGGGGTGTCAGGGGGGGGGGGGTCCTGACCTCCCCCCTCACCCTTCTATTTCTGAAAAATTCACAACAATTTTCCCCTCTTCAAATTAGAATTTTGACTAGCTAAATCATAGTTCTAAACCGTATCAAATGGTACCGTTCGCCCTGTAAAATACCAGCAGACCTCGAACCCGACGCCGGGGGAAATGGCGGGGGGTGAGCTTTGCCTCCGTGCCCCCCCTCAAATAATCCTGGATCCGCCCCTGATATATAATAAAAATCATTGACGTGTTTCTTCTGTAAGATCATATACAGATCAGTCACGTGAGATAGGGATATTATCAGATATTATAGATTACTTTAAATGTCATCATGCCCTCCATCAATTGGCGGCTAGGTGAGTACCATAGGCGGTATATATCACCTGCTTGTATTAATTGTAGGGCTTCAATAGCTACGCTGAACATAGTCTTATCGTCCGGTCCTGTGTTTGGCGATATCCCATCACGCTCGTAATAATAATAATAATAATAATAATACTAATAATAATAATAATAATAATAATAATAATAAATTTATTTTGAGTCTAAGATCCATGAGAACATGTTCAGAAGACTTTACATAAAGGCCATGAGTGCTGCTCGTCCAACCTTTAAAACGTGATTCCCCACACGTTTGAAACCTTGTGTTGTTTACCACGCATTTAGATAAAGGGTCAAGGTTTATGATTATTTGTTTGTGAGCTTGTAAAACGCACGTTTCCGCCTCGGGCTTATTGTTTATTTTATTCAGTTGAGTTGAGGCGCTGAGGTTGCTGAGCAGGCTCGCTATTTATACCTTTTCGAGTTACAGCATTTTTTATTGCCCGTATGTCCTCCGTGTTTATATTGTTTCCTGTGATTTCACTACAATTTATGTCGATAAATATGAACGAATATTCTTTGAGATGTTCCTTGTAATTTCTTGATATGCATCACCTTTTTTATTATAAATGCCTAACACATAACGTAGATAGCGCTTTTTGGGGTGCAACAGTTGAACTGAGCAGTGTCCAGTACTTAAGATTCTCTCAATCGTTGGAAAAAAACAGGGCTTACCTGTGCATAAAAGGACAGATATCATTTACATTATCAGTCTATAATTTTTTAATTGAACAAGTGAAACTATCTCATTTTGCTCTCTCACGCTCCAGAGAGTCACTGCAATTGTCGGTAACCTTTAACCTCAGCATGGCACCTCTTTTGACATTTTAATACCCACGGACTTGAACCATTTTCCTATCAGTGCTTGAGTGGTTTGATAGACCCCCAGTTAACACGTGTAAAAGAGTAGATTATTTGTCTAAATGTATATTTGGCATAGGCGTCTTGAGCAAAATAACAAAAACTTTTTTCTAGTTTTTCTCGGAAGGAAATTTACACCTTTTGTATCGTGTTGTTCAAATTACCCAACGATTGATCAGATACTTAAAAAANAACGATTGATCAGATACTATAAAAATACCTACGGTTTTTTATCATTTCTTCCTCGTTGTCATATTCTTAAGAGAAGTGCGTTTCTTTTATTTTGAAAACATTCCCACGTCATCAACATATGAAAACGCTTTTTATTTTTGCTTATGAACTTGAAAGACATTGTTCCATCTTTTGTATGGAAAACTTGTTTGTCAAAGATCACTTTTCGTGTGTTGAATTTGATTTATTTCACCTTTTGTGTCGCGTGAATGCTTGTTTCCCTTCATATCAACAAATGAAAGCGCGTTTTTTATTACAAATGACTAGCACATAACGTAAATAACGATGTTCAAGTTGGGGTGTAACAGATGCACTGACCAAAACCCAATCTTACAGTATCAGTTTGAAATATTTTAATGAAGAAAGGAACTACCAAATCTCTCTCTCTCCCTCTCTCTCTCCCTCCAGGGAATCACTGCGATTTTCGGTAGCCTTAAACCTCAGCGTAGCTCCCCTTATTTTCCTATTGGCATTTGGGTGTTTTGATAGACTCCCTACAAACGTGCAAGGGAGCAGATTATATATATATATATATTCTTTTGCAAAAAAAGAAAGACATTTTTTTCTAGTTTTCTCGGAAGGAATTTTACACCTTTTGTATAGTTTGAATATTTAATAAAATTACCTAATGATTAATTAGGTACTTAAAAAGTACTTAGAGATTTTAGCATTTCTTCCTCGCTGTCATGTTCTTAAAAGCAGGGCGTTTTTTTTTCAAAAACATTCCCACTTCATCAACATTAAAACTCACGTTTTATTTCTGCTTATGAACTTGGAAGACATTAATCTACCTTTTGTATCGAAAACTTGTTTGTCAAAGATCACCTTACGTGCGCTGAATTTAGTTTATTTCACCTTTTGTGTCGTGTAGATGTTTGTTCATATTACCTAACTATTGATCAGATACTTAGAAAACACTTATTGATTTTGCCATTTCTTCCTGGTTGATGTTCTGAATAGCAGCGCGGGATATTTAGAAAACATTCCAACCTCATCAACATATGAAAGCGCGTTTTATTTCTGCTTAAAAACTTGGAAGACATTGTTCCATCGAAAACTTGTTTGTCAGAGATCAATCCCGTGCCTTTTATTTGGTATACTACAGCTTTTGTTTTGTATGGGTGTTTGGTAAAATTGCCCAACTATTGATCTTACTTTAAAAGCACTTAAGGTTTTTACCGTTTCTTCCTGGTTGTCGAAAATATACCCTTGATCTCGTTTTAGTTCTGCTTAAAAACTTGGAAGACATTAATGCATCTTTTGTATCGAAAACTTGTTTATCAAAGATCACTTTTCGAGCGCTGACATTGGTTTATGTCACCTTTTGTGTCGTTTAGATGTTTGTTCATATTACCTAACTATTCATCAGATACTTAGAAATCACTTATGGATTTTGCCATTTCTTCCTGGTTGATGTTCTGAATAGCAGCGCGGGATATTTTGAAAACATTCCAGCCTCATCAACATATGAAAGCTCGTTTTATTTCTGCTTAAAAACTTGGAAGACATTGTTCCATCGAAAACTTGTTTGTCAGAGATCACTCCCGTGCCTTTTATTTGGTATACTACAGCTTTTGTTTCGTATGGGTGTTTGGTAAATTGCCCAACTATTGATCTTACTTTGAAAAATACTTAAGATTTTTACCATTTCTTCCTGGTTGTCGAAAACATACCCTTGATCGCGTTTTATTTCTGCTTAAAAAATTGGAAGACATTGTTCTATCTTTTGTATCGAAAACTTGTTTATCAAAGATCACTTTTCGTGATGGCTGCAGCCATAAAAAGGAGAGTACGTCCAGCTCGCAGCAGACGGCGAACTCGATCGGTCGGAAAAAGTAAGGCCTTGAATGCTGCTCTCTGCTAGAAGAATTTTGTTATATTTTCAAGATGTTGCCAACAATCAGTGAAAAGTCTGCCGAATCCGGCGTGACAGTCATCACAGATGGCGGGTCCTCTCGACGTGACAGCGCCGAGGTAAGTCTTTCAACTTAGTTTAGGCCAGGGATTCTTTATTCTAACTTGATTCATTCCACAAAAAGTGAACATTTCAGTTGCGTCAGTGATGCATTTGCGTTGCTTTTGTTTTCAATATTTATCGTTTTTCTTTTTCTTTTTTTTCTTCGGGTAGTAAATGCCCACTTTTTAGCCTTGCAATGTTGTAAAATAAATTTGTCAAAAAGACCATGTTTTTATCTAAAATCCAAGTGTGACAATGTTTATTCACCAACATGTGCGAGGGGGGTTCATTCCTCTTTTTATTTTAGCGAGTTAAGTTTTTAAAGCGCTTCAAATTATTCTGTAAAGCAAACAGTTTGGCTTAAGCAGATATTTAGACATTTTCATTTCTGAAAAGACAGTCATCCGTCCGGCATTTGCTTATTTTCAGAGCACTGGGTCTCGAGTTTCTCTATGAAGGAATCGGCATCTTTATTCAATAATAAATTGCATGCATGGCAAGAGCTAAGTTACTGTAAATTATTTTAAGTTAGATTTCACACAAATCTAATATGGAATTTTCATATTTTGACGAAATTACCATGCTGGAAATGGTGAATATAATTTCGCCAAAACACTTTACAACACAGTTGGTGATGCGAATTATATTATATTCCAAATCCTTTTGTTCCAATTTATCTTTTAATTTGTTGTATTTCAGACCAAGGCGTCGTACAAGAAGTACATCATTGTTGCTGTTGCTGTCATTGTTGTTGTTGCTGTTGCTGTCGGTGGAACGCTGGGAGCAGTTCACATCTCTAACAAGGCAGCACAAGATGTGTGGAAGGTGGGTATACGGTATCACTAAAAAGAGGGTGATTATTATTATTCTTATAATCATCATCATTAAAAACATTTTTGCTAATTGTCATTTATGACACAAACATATCACTTTAGTAGAAGCTTAAATCTATTTAAAAAGACCTAGTTGGAAAACATATCGATATTCTGTTGGAAAACGTATCGATAGTCTGGTTTTAAGGGAAGTCGGTTGAATTATATGCAAAGAAATGAGCGATCAAAACCAACGATCTCATCACCATCACCATCATCACCTTATATGATTATTATTATTTCTTCAGGAGTACCATCTCCGTTTAACTGACAAGCAAGGGAACAAAGTTGACGAAAAGGTTCAGGTTGACCTGAAGGACAACATCACCGTGTACAACGTGAACAACGAGAAGTTCCACGTTGCCATGGACAACTCAAGGGTGAGTAGAGACGGTTATTGCAAAAACGTCTAAACTTTATTAAAGCAAGCTTATTTTACTCTGCCAGAATGTAAATAATGTTTATTACCCATAAGCTGATATGCATAAAAATTACTGAATTCTGTGTGGAAACTTTTCTACACAGTAAAATCAGTGTTTAGCTTTTAAACACATATAACACACATTTATCACCTAAACGCGGTTAGAAATATGCATAAAAGCTCAACACGTATAGCCTTTCAAGCTTCTCACAGAAGAAAATGCTAGACATGTTTAGCAGTGTTACAAGTAGAGCCATGTGTTTAGCTTCACCGGTGTATTATTCTATAATAAGTTTATCGCAAGGCTAAACACATGGGCAAAACAAAATAACACAGTATGGCACAATAAAACATCTATCGAGATGGCTAAATAATGACCATATAATTACCTGCTAAATGTAACAATTCAAGCATCAATATCAATAGCATACATACATGTGTTTCATTACGCTGCTTATGTATTTGCTTGATCATAAACTTTTGTAAAAATGTGCTAGAACTTAATTATAAGGATTATCAATTTTTATTATCATGAACAATCCTGTTGTGTTTGGCACACAGCACCTAGGGGTTGAAGCAGGGATAAAGTTTTTGGTCTGGCAGAGAGAGATATTTCCGTTTGCTAGCGTTCAGCGCTCCGTACGGCGTGCTGGGCTATAACCTCCAGATTGTATCAGGGCCAATTGCAAATGCGCTGAGACGCATCAGTAGAGCAGTGTATAAGAAGTGAAGTGTCAAGTTCTTTTAATTTTCGTGTTTTAGGTGCAAATAAAGTTTTTTCTTGGATATTTTTTTATTATGTTTATAAACCTGTTTTTTAAATCAATTTGGTCGATAAAAAAGAACACTTTCAAGTATTCAGTTGAAATATTCTATCATTTAAGCAACAATGCATTTCCGGTTTTTTATCTTTTCAGAGTCTTGTAGTATACAAGATGGAAATGAACAACAAGTTTGCTTGTTACTTGACTCCAATGAACAAATCTGAAGAGACTGACAGCAAGGGCGTGGCCAGCGCTTTGGAACAACCGGTATGATGTACCTGATTTCTATTCGGACTTTGAATCGGAGTTTACATCTTTTCGTATACGTTACCCTTAATTACGTTTAAAGATAAAAAGTGACATTTTAAGATGAAAATGGTGCAAGATTTGAATAAAACCGTTACCTAACCTATACCATCATATTATTAGAACACCGTTGAAAATACGACAGATGAAGATATTGAACAAAAGCGATTCGTTGCCAACACTTCTCCGATCAAGGACAAGTCCTTCCTCAGTCCCAGAATGCAGGAATTCTGCAGGGATTTGGAGGCATACTGGCTTACCCAGAAAGACGAAAGTACTACAGATGGCGTCAGCACCCAAGCACCGACAGGTACGCACAAGATTAATCTATTAAATGTTAACCATTACACGGTGCAATACGTACATGTACAACAGGGCCAGAGCAGTAAATTCATTGATTACTTTGTATATAGTGTGAAAAGGGCATTGAATGTGAGGTTTTGTCTCGATTTTCGCTTATTATATTATATTATATTATATTATATTATATTATATTATATTATATTATATTATATTATATTATATTATATTATATTTCAGGAGGTAATCGCCAGAAGCGAGCTTGCTACTGGCGCCGTTGCTTGAGGCTAAGACGCTACTGCTACTATTTCGGTTATTATCGGTATTGCTATTACAGATACTATTATGGTTGGTGTGTCAGATGCTACAGGGGTAAATAAACTTCAGGGCAAGATATGTTTATCACATGGCTTACTGTATAGGGTCATTAAAACTTTTCAAATTTAATTATTATATCCAAGAATATTTCGAAACCACGCATGTAAAGGTCACTTAGTGCAAGAGACTTTGACTTTTGAGAAAATCCTTTCTGAGGTCCTTAATCAGCGTCTGTTTTTCATTATGTGTGTTCTTTTTTAATAAAAGCCCAAGTATGCATTTTTGTATGTTAAGCGTCATAACAAAAACAGTAAAACCATTATCCCAGATGGCAGTTACATGTAGTGATGCTCCTTTTATAAATGCTTCTTTTGCTGTTTGCTTTATAATCGAAAAATGAGTTAAGGAATTTGATTGACAATGACGAACTGTTTGGAAAGGTGTTAATTTTTTAAGGGATTTAAAAAAATTATTTACGGAATTGTATTTGAAGTGGTTATAAAAGTAAATCATATTTAGGATGTAAGGACCACATGCTACATGTACTACTACAGAATGGTGAATAAGAAAATCGCTTCTGCAGTTCTTAATCAGGGACCTTGTTTTGTTATTAATTAATTCCACGCGTGCATTTTGGTGTGTTCATTGTTACGTCGGAAATTATTATTCTAGATTATTGTTAATTATACATCTTTTAGTTGTGTTTCCTTTGACTTGATGTTTGCTTTGTATCCGAAAAATGAATAAAAGAGTTAGAAAGTCAGTACCATGACGTTTTGCTAAGTTGTTACCATAGTTCTTTAATGGCTTTTATTTATTTTCGCGTGTTAAATGAAACCGCAAATAATTTTTTTTTTCAGTTTTCGTGGAAGGCATTTCCCCTCCATTGTTTCGTATCCAAGGAGGTTTAAATTACCTAAAGAGTAGCACTTGATTGATCATAATATGCATATATATCACTGGAGGTCTTTTTTATTCATTTCTGTTTCTATTTTTTTCGTAGTCCCTTTAATGTCTACACAATATGTAGATATCAGCAAGTTTCTTGACGTTGGGTAACCTCGCTGAATGAGTTGATATGGAATGACCCTAAAGACAATAAGAGCACCAGAAACAGTGTCCGAAACACCACAAGATTTATAAAAAGTCCCGCCACGTTCGTCCTCGCCTTAAAATGTGAATCCTGACACGTTTGAAACCTTGAGTTGTTTGCCACGCATTTAGTTGATGGGTCAAGGTTAATGGTTATTTTTGTGTTTGTGAGTTTGTAACATGTATGTGTCCGCCTCGGGCTTATTGTTTATTTTACTCAGTGTTCAGTTTCTTTATAAAACGCATGCCATCACCTACTTCGTGCCAGGAAGTGTCATACAACATAGTATCATTATGTATCATCATCTTAATGTCTGTTGCCTTTTATGGATTCATTCCGTATTTTCGTCGAAACTTATTTGAAAATTATTTAATGAGAATTTGGTTATTTTAAGCCTTTGGTTAGTTTTTCTCAATTTATTTTCTGTTTACAACGCAAAATTATATACTGCCATGCAATTATTTCATCAGTCACGCCCTTTATTTTGGCACTGTTGATATGACAGCAACCCACAAGTTATCAAGATCAAGATCAATATATTTTATTTAAGTGTCACAAAAAAAAAAAGAAAAAAAAAAAGAAAAAAGAAAATATAAAAAAAAAAGAAATACAAATTTAGAACAATAAAACATGGCAGTTTTATATAGAAATACGAGAGACTGACTATCACTTAAAATATACTTGAAAACATCATTTATAAATAAAATTATTTCTAGAAATCTTTAGAAAGTTTTGGCAACTAAATTAATCATATCACTTCTAATCAAAAATAAATTCTTGTCGTTACCATTTAAGAAACCAAAATTGTTATTAAAACGTCTGGCATTATTAAACAATTCACCACGTTCATCAGTAAAGAAGAATAATTAACTAAAACGCTATTTATATATATCGAGTTACAATTTTTTACTGTCCGTATGCATGGCACTTCTCATTTGATTGAAGTTGACCTTTTTTCTCGAAAGAAATATATCACTGGACAACAATGCATTCTTTTTTAATTCATAAACAAGATTTTTCGTTAAGAAGTTGAGTACCTGTCAGCTATGAAGGGAATACATACAGCCTGCCCTGCTATGTGGTACAAGGTTCCGGTCCCAATCTGGTGGGGTGTGACTGGATACAAGCTATTGCCCCGCACTGGCCACCTATATTCAAGGTATCTTCAGAGGACTACCCTGCAAAATTCCCACAACTATTCAGTCATGGACTTGGGAAGTTAAATAACATGGATGCCAAACTATATGTTGATGAAAACGCTGTTCCTGTATACTGTAGGCCACGTCCAGTCCCACTGGCTATGACAGGCAAGGTGGAGGCTGAGCTTGAACGCCTTGTGGCTGATGGAGTTTTTACGTCCAGTACAACAAGCAGCACCCATTGTTCCCGTCTTGAAACCCAATGGAGTAATTTCGCATTTGTGGTGATATAAGCTGACCATTAACACAGCATCCAGAGTGAAACAATATCCAATTCCCAGTATTGAGGACTTGTATGCCAGTTTATCTGGAGGTCAGTACTACTCAAAACCTGAACTGAGTCATGCCTACCAGCAAATTGTAAGTGGCTCTTCAAACTCCAATTTCAATTTGATCCCAGCACCGCCTACTAGCACTACACCAGAGGAAAATCACCAGCTCTTTGCTTTTCTCGACAATGGAACCCTAGTCACCAGTGACTCACTGGTGTAAGTCAAGAATACAGGCACGTGAGATGATCAAAGAGGCCTCTGAGGAGCTAAGAGTAGAGCTAAGAGGTCGATTGGACAGTTTTATCTTTAAGTTACCAATCACAAGAGAGATTCAAACTATCACACCGGCCTATACTTTACTCATAGAGACATCTAACGGTAGCAATATAAAACATTCTCAACTAACACATTACATCGTCACAAAATGTACATTGTACTTAAGGAATCGACAAAATTAAACGTATTTTTATTTTAAGAAGCCAAATTTAACCTGAGTACTATTATAATAAGTCAGCTAGGTAAGTGATTAAATGTTAGCATGTTACAGAAGAGTTACATAAATATGGTAACATTTTGCTGCAGATTCCGTCTAGCCTGCAGACAAAGTAAAAAAAAGGAAATTATAATAGAAAGTCTATCTAGATAATAATCAATTTTATTGGTTCTAGCCTATTATTTACAAAAAAAAAAAAAAAAAAAAGGATGTGACCTTACAATGATACATCACTATAATGACATATGCTTATTAGTAAAGAAAACCTTTATATAGAAAATACTGCTAGTACATATATGTAATATATTAGGTTGAAGATTGAAGACTGCGTGATATGTATCCGATTGACAGGAATGGTAGTCCGGTGAAAACTGTAGTCATTTCCCCATTACTTTGTACAGGTAACATTCGTCCCATATACTAACCTCAATACTCCAACTAACCCTAACCTGTTCTAATCAGATGGGAGCCCGGAATTCCATTCCTTCATTGTAGGACTACTAAATAAGTACAATTTATCGTTAAGCGGTTATTGGTCCAACTTGACAATGATCGCTATCTTAAGCAGAAGAGTAAATTACGTAAATCTACATGAATAGTAATCCTATAACTACCATTCCTGTCACACCGGTATCACCAGTACTTTTACAATGCGTAAATAAAGCCTGTTTGGAAAACACGCATACTAGCTGAGGCTGTATATATTTTATTTACATACCTAGGTGATGTTATGGTAGTCTCAAGTTTGATGACATTCTCTTTCTAAATTATTTAGATACATACATGTATCTGGAGAGTGCCTTTCCTACTGGTATTATAGCGCGTATTTCTGTATTCCCAGCTTTTAGATCGATCTATCCCTGTGGGGAGTCTCACTAGATTACTGTCAGCTTAGCCGACTTAAGCATCTGTCCCGCCTACTAAAAGCTGTAAAGGGGTAATTAACTATGGTGCGCGCTCGGCTAACTGCAATTTAGCGTGAACCCCCAGTGAGTTAGGTCGATCTAAATCTTAATCCCTGGATCGATCTTAATCGCTGGGAATACACCCTAATGCTGTATTCCCAGCTTTAAGATCGATCTATGCCCGCGGGGAGTCTCACTAGATTACTGTCAGATAATCCGGCTTTAATGTCCGTCCCGCCTACTACAAGCTGTAAGGGGGTAATTATCTTTCGTGTCTGCTCGGCTGACAGCTATTTAGCGTGAACCCCCAGGGAGTTATGTCGATCTAAATAGATCGATCTAATCTCTGGAAATGGGGTCTTAATGTCATCATTCTTAATAGCTTTACCACCTCTGTGGAGGGTATGGGCCCTATAGCTGCTCTATCAAGCGTGTCTTCAGTTAAGCTGATTACACTCAGCGAGCGTACCCGCAGCGATGGATTAATCTACGCAGGCCAACAGTGCCCATGGGGAATGGGGGTATTTCCCCGACAGTTCATCACATTAAAAGAAAAAACATCGAGAACGTCTCTTTCTTATTACTTTAAAAGATCATGAAATACTAATTTATGAAGTCAATTGAAATGACAATGATACAGGTGCGTATCTGAAGGTAGACATCTTTTGTTCACTGTGACAGTGACTAATAATTCCCCCGCGGCCGGGGTACCTGTAAGGATGCAGACATAGGACAAACTTTGGATATACTGAAAGAAATAACAATAATAATAATTTATTTATTCTAAGTCTAAATTCCTGTAGATTTTTCAATAAGTGCAATTATGTGCAGTACATATACATGTATAGCAGTTCGACGTCTGGTCATTACGATCTGTGTTAACGATGTCGCCTCCCGGGGGACCTACACTTCAATGAATGTGCAAGGGGGGGGGGCGGCTTTGCTTCCGCGGCAGGTCATTCCTGAAAACCGGACTTCCCTTAAATTATTCTGGATCAGCCCCTGTCACGAAGAGAAGTGTGCACCTAATGCGTTTACCAGGGTTCCGTAACTCGAAAGCATCGCGCATTGCGACCGAACGCAAGCGTCTCTATTCCATAACTTTTCCATACTCACCCCATATATATAATACATTGCAGCCTCTTTGTGATGTCGCTATATTCGCAATACGCGATGCTTTCGAGTTACGGCCCGGGGCCCTGGTCGTTTTTTAACAAAGATGATAATACCAATTGCGCGTCAAATAAAACCACAAAGGTATTTCCCCCTGTTCTTGGGAGGGATTTCTTTATCCTTTGGCTCGCATCCATGGATATTTGCATGCTTAAACTGACTTTTAAAAACTTCTTGGTTGTGCCAGTCTTAAGTCATTAAAAGTATCTTAGTTAGCATATTTTAATATGTTAAAACATGGCAGGGGCGGATCCAGAGTTATTTTCTGACAGTCTTCCAAATTATCTCTGATGATCCATCCTCCCTTTTTGACCGTCTTCCAACAGAAAAAATTAGATACCCGTCAATGTAAACTTGAAAATCTGAACTTCTTCTCATGTGCTTATATTTTTTAAGAGGCTTTTTTGTTTACGACTAGAAAAATGGCTCGTATGCATGGTCAAAAAGGACGGATCGTAGATAATGATGGCTGAGATTGGTAGAAAAGTGAAACGAAAATCATATTGAAATTTCTAGGAAAGTTTGTTTCATCCTTCATATCTTACAATTGTTTGTTTTAACAAACACTGCATTTGATCCAATTTTAATTAAGTTTTATCCACGAAAGGAGGGACACACGGTAGTTTTATTTGTTTAATAGGGCCTACTTGATGGTGTTTATAATTGTCATTTGACTCACGATTTCGCATTAAATAAAACCACATAGATATTTTCTAATTTTCTTGGAAGGCAATTTTTTCAACATGTCTCACGATTTTATCACCTGTTTGTATTTTAATTAAAATTGTAGGCCTTCAACAGCTGCCCTCAAACATAGTCTTATCGTTCAGTGCTGTGTTTGCCGAAGTCCCCTCACGTTCGTCCTCGCTTTAAAACGTGACTCCTCACACGTTTGAAACGTTATGTTGTTTGCCACACACTTAGATGACGGGTCAATTTTTATTTTTGTGTTTGTGAGCTTGTAACACGTGCGTGTCCGCCTCGGAATATTGTTCATTTTACTCAGTGTTCAGTTTCTTTATAAAACGCATGCCATCACCTATTGCGTGTCAGAAAGTGTCATGCAACATAGTATCATTATCTATCATTATCTTAATGTCTGTTGCCTTATATGAATTCAGTCGTCCGCCTTTTCGTCGAAACTTATTTGAAAATTATTTAATGGGTACTTGGTATTTTTCAGCCTTTTGTTCGTGCTTCTCAATTTTTTCCGTTAAAACGCAAAATTATATACTGCCACGCATCTCTTTCATCAGTCACGCCTTTTATTTTGGCACTTATGACTTATGACAGCAACCCACAAGAAACCAAGTTCAAGATCAAGATCAAGATCAAGATTGAAGTGTCACCCATAAAAAAAGAAATAGGCCTACAAATTGAAAACAGTAAAACATAGCAGTGCTATATAGAACTACGATAGACTGAATATCACTTAAAATATACATAAAAACATCATTTATAAATAAAATTCCTTCTAGAAATCGGCAGCAAGTTTTGGCAAATAAATTATTCATATCACTACTAATCAAAAATAAATACTTATTGTTATCATTTAAGAAATCAAAATTGTTATTAAAACGTCTGGCAATGATTAAAAAATCACCACGTTCATCAGTAAAAAAAGCTAAACTTTAGCTTAACTAAAATCCACTTATCAAGCAATATACAGGTTCTTTCCACAATACCTAGTTTTTATATCCACCCGTTTCTATTAGAAGTGAGGCCACCCCACACCTCACCTTAGCAAGTAGCCTACACTTCGATGTTTAATTGACAACGATGGTTTTTTGACATAACTACTTACTTCTAGATCTTCTTTAAATAATCTAAGCAATCTTAGTTTATTTCCCCCGCCGTTACTACGGGAAGTGTCGTCCCATAACTTAGCAAACCCTTTCCCTCTACCAGGGTCGCATATTGATTTTTCACTAGATATTAACAGATATGTCTCTTGTTAAATAGATGGCTAATCTCTGTACTGTGCCTCAGCAAAAATGTCCATAGAATAATAACTGCGGCCCTGATAGAGGGTAGAAAACCCTGACTGCAGTCAGAGATGCGTACTGCAGCAGCAAACACCTCAAACAGTCAATTGCGTAAGCCTTGGAGATAAGAAAGTCGGTTAAACACAAGTGGTCCGCTCCATGGTCATTAAATTTAATTGTGACTCAATTTATCCAATTTATTTGCCATAATTAGATACTTTTAAATTCAAATAGTGATTGATAGTTTTGTAATTACCTTTTCTTCGAAATCCGTTGTGGTTGCTGATTAGGCACGCTATTTATGACTTTTCGAGTTACAGTGTTTTTTTTACTGTCCGTATGCATGGCACGTCTCTTTTGATTTACGTTAAACTTTTTTCTCGAAAGAAATATATCACTAGACTACAATGCATTCTCCTTTAATTCTTACACAAGATTTTTCGTCAAGAAGTTGAGACCACTTTAGGGGCTAAAGTTTTTTTCGTGAAACCAGCTCTTGTTGAAACAATTGCTGTGTGGCTGACTACCTGTAGAAGCGAACAGCTTACCAATTTGAAGAGAAATAATTCTGGACATTGCATTATGTGTCTAACCAAATAGCCCGCTCACATTTATCCGTGAATGTCCCAAGTGGTTTCTTAAATAAATGAATAAATAAATTTTATCACTTCAAACATTCTTATGCTAACTAGTTCTGAAAAGAGTTTATTTAGCCAATTATGAAAATAGGAAATCATTTTCCTTTTGGAGCAAGTTTGAAAATATACAGAGATCAAATTAAAATGCGTCACTGCACTTGGATGAAAGTANACACCTGTTAACACAGTAATGTAAGTCCATTTGAAAGTCCTATACTTACGCAATAATAAGGTTTAATGATACAATTATAAATGTATATGAAATCCTTCTGGTGAGCCATATATCAGAGAAAAAATTAGTGGTTTGCAACTTCAGCTCGTCTGTGTAGTGGTTAGCGTGCAAGTCCGTAAGGTAAGTATTCATGAATCGGTTTGTTACATCTTTGGGTTCGAAACCTACCTTTGACATGACTTTACCCCCCTCACCCCCCCTCACCCCCCGAGGGCAGAATGAGGCACATATTACATCCTGGTCATCCACTGGATCCACATTCCATCTCCAGTCGTATTGACCTGTCATGCTCGACACTACCCTAGTCAGCATACCGCAGCTTATGGGGGCCCTAAATAAGCGGTCGACATACAAAGAAGAAAATAAGGAAATGAAATTCAAGGAGTACCCCACTGATCTTTGCCACATGTAATGTGTACGCTCCTGAACAGTTAGGACAGAACTGGTTGTCAAGCTCGCTGGCCCATCAAAAGGTATAAATGATCGCCTGATGACCTTGAGACTCCCTTTCTGTACAGGAAAGAAGTTTCCCACCATTGTATCATGCGCCCACTGTAACATGAAAAGCTGACTCCCATGAAAATGTGACTCCCCAGTCAGATTTTCATTATGAANTTTTTTCTTTCATGTACGTCCGCCATATTTAGTTCCAGGATTTGTAAAGCCATGGCTCAACTCGTTGTGAATGCGATCTTAGGTTACTGGCTCATAATTAGGGTAAGTAGGACTTGTATTACTGTCGGACTTTTATTCCTGTTACAGTAATGTAAGTACGGCCATTTGAAAGTCCTATACTTACGCAATAATAAGGTTAAATGATACAATTATAAATGTATATGAAATCCTTCTGGTGAGCCAAATATCAGAGAAAAAATTAGTGGTTTGCAACTTCAGCTCGTCTGTGTAGTGGTTAGCGTGCAAGTCCGTAAGGTAAGTATTCATGAATCGGTTTGTTACATCTTTGGGTTCGAAACCTACCTTTGACATGACTTTACCCCCCTCCCCCCCAGAATGAGGCACATAGTACATCCTGGTCATCCGCATTCCATCTCCAGTCGTCTTGACCTGTCATGCTCCACACTACCCTAGTCAGCATACCGCAGCTTATGGGGGCCCTAAATAAGCGGTCGACATACAAAGAAGAAAATAAGGAAATAAAATTCAAGGAGTACCCCACTGATCTTTGCCACATGTAATGTGTACGCTCCTGAACAGTGAGGACAGAACTGGTTGTCAAGCTCGCTGGCCCACCAAAAGGTATAAATTATCACCTGATGACCTTGAGACTCCCTTTCTGTACAGGAAAGAAGTTTCTCACCATTGTCAGTGCCTATGCGCCCACCATGACCAACCCAGATGAGATCAAAGAAAAGTTCTATGTGGACATTGATGCTACCATCAACTCAGTTTCCAACACAGACAAGCTCTTTATACTCGGCGACTTGAACGCCAGAGTCGGCAGTGACCTCACTACATGGGAAGGGGTGGTTGGGAAGCATGGGATCGGCAACTGTAACACCAACAGACTGATGCTTCTCCAGACATGTGCCGAGCACAACTTTCTGATCACAAACACCATCTTTAGCCTCCTCACCCGCAACAGGACATCATGAATGCACCCACGCTCAAAGCATTGGCAACTCATCGACTTTGTCATCATCAGGAAGAGAGACAGGTAGGACATACGGGTCACTAAGGCAAAGTGTGGTGCAGAGGGCTGGTCCGAACTAAATATTTTATATCTGTTAGTCTATGTTTACATGTGATTTATTATCATGTACTGTATTTTCGCATAAACCTTGCCAGGATCTGCGATATCAAAAATCTTACAGGTCCTCTGGCTTTTCACGCGGTTTTCCCATTTCTGTATTAATCATCATTTCATTGTACATAGGCTGTTAAGGACGTGTTTGTAAAGTGACTGTACTGATCTCGAATGGAAAGAAGTCGGGCGCATATTTACACGAACGAAAAGGACGAAATATGGGTGAAAGTACGAGTACCAGCACGAGATGTAAATGAATCGACAAATCGATGTTTAATCGTATAGGAATGTTTGTTGTTGTTTCGAATTTGGTTCGTTAAGGCTTCATCTGTTTTATTTTGATTGTATTTCACCCACGAAAGAGAGGTGTTCGCCTAACGCGTTTACCAGGTGTTCTTGTCTTTTTTTTCTGATAAAAATTATAATACCAATTGCGCGTCAAATAAAACCACAAAGTATTCCCCGTGTTCTTGAAAGGCATTTCTTCATCCTTTGGCTCGCATTCATGGCTGTTTGCATGATAAAACTGACTTTTGAAAAACGTCCTGGTTGTGACAGTCTTAAGTCATAAAAGATATCCCTTAATTAACATAGGTTATTTTAATTAAAATTATTTTAATTAAAATTGTAGTTTTATCCACGAAAGGGAGGGACACACGGTAATTTTATTTGTTTAGTACTTGATGTTTAGGCCTACAATTGTCATTTGCAAGAGTAGGCGTGAGTCACGATTTCGCGTCAAATAAAACCACATAGATATTTTCTAATTTTCTAAGGCAATTTTTTCAACATGACTCACGGTTTTAGCACCTGTTTGTATTTTAATTAAAATTGTAGGCCTTCAACAGCTGCCCTCAAACAAAGTCTTATCGTTTGGTGCTGTGTTTGCCGAAGTCTCCTCATGTTCGTCCTCGCTTTAAAACGTGACTCCTGACACGTTCGAAACCTGTTGTTGTTTGCCACGCATTTAGATAACGCGTCAAGGTTAATGATTATTTTTGTGTTTGTGAGCTTGTAACACGCACGTGTCCGCCTCGGTATATTGTTTATTTTACTCAGTGTTTAATTTCTTTATAAAATGCATGCCATCGCCTACTGCGTGCCAGGAAGTGTCATGCAACATAGAATCATTATGTGTAATCACCTCGATGTCTGTTGCCTTTTATGGATTCATTCGTCTGTGTTTTCGTCAAAACTTATTTGAAAATTATTTAATGGGTACTTGGTATTTTCAGCCTTTTGTTCGTTTTTTCTCTATTTTTTCTGTTAACAACGTAAAATTATATATTGCCACGCATCTCTTTCATCAGTCACGCCTTTTATTTTGACTCTGATGATATGAACCACAAGTAATCAAGATATTGTATTGAAGTGTCACCCATAAAAAGAGAAATAAAATTAAGAACAGTGGCATTTCTATATAGAACTACGAGATACTGAATATCACTTAATACCGTGTATATACATGGAAACATCATTTATAAATAAAATTCCGAAATAAAAATAAAAAAGTCTAGAAATCGGCAGCAAGTTTTGGCAACTAAATAAATCATATCACTACTAATCAAAAATAAATACACACAATGGATAATAGAAGTGTCACCCCTACTGAACCAATACTTTGGAGGAGATAAATGACTGTGGAATGATATGCTCCTGGTATCATTTTATTAACATCAAATTTCACACACACAAAAAAATGTAGACCAGGCATTATAACTACTCAAGATCCAAGATCTGCCTACTTTGTCAATTGATTACTTGATTATTATTTGATTACTCTGATTCAGGGGGTGACACTTGTATTGTCCATTGTGTGTACTTGTTATCATTTAAGAAATCAAAATTGTTATTAGAACGTTTAAGTTTTTAATTTCACCACGTTCATCAATAAAAGAGAGATAGTTAACTAAAATCCCCTTATCACACAATGCACAGGTTCTTTTCTCAAAATAGCTAGTTTTTTTCATATCGACCCGTTTCTATTCGAAGTGGGGCCACCCAACACTTCGATGTTTAATTGACAAAAATGTTTTTTGCCATGACTACTTACTTCTAGACCTTTAAACAATCTGAACAATCTAAGTTTATTTCCCCCACCATTACTACAGGGAGTGACGTCCCATAACTAAGCATACCAGTCAGAGCGGCGTTTTGCAGCAGAAGACACCTTAACACAGTAAATTATGTAAGCCTACGAAATAAGAGAGTCGGTTGAAGACTAGCGGTGCGCTCCAATGTCATACAGGTAATATTTACTTCCAACTCTGGTTAGCCGTTTTTTGCTATAATTAGATACTTTTAACTCAAATATTGATTGATAGTTTTGTAATCACCTTTTCTTCGAAATTCGTTGTGGTTGCTGATCATGACTATGCACGCTATTTATACCTTTTCGAGTAACAGTGTTTTTTTTGACCGTCCGTATGCATGGCACTTCTCATTACGTTGAAGTTTTTTCTCAAAAGAAATATACCACTGGACTACAATGCATTCTTTTTAAATTCATAGACAAGATTTTTCATCAAGAAGTTTAGACCACTTTAGGGGCTAAAGTTTTTTCGTGAAACCAGCCCTTGTTGAAACAATTGCTGTGTGGCTGACTACCTGCACTGTAAAAACAGTGTTTAGCATTTAAATACAAACAACACACGTTAGGCATCTATACGCATTTAGAAATCTGTGTAAATGCTAAACGCGTATAGCTTTTCAAACGTTTCACAGAAGAAAAAGCTAGACACGTTGGCATTGTTACACGTTTAGCTATGTGTTTAGCTTCACCGGCATATGATTCTATAACAAGTCTATCACAAGCTAAGCACACTGGCTAAGCACTTCCCCTGCTAAGCGCGTGAGGCTGCTAAACATATGGAGCTGCTATAGGTGTGGAATTCCTTAACGCGTGGAGCTGCTAAACAACATGTTTAGCTTTTCAAGCTCGTCACAGAAAAAAATGCTTCACAATCCCATATATATGATCCCATAACAAGTTTATTACAAGACTCAACAATTTTGCTTAACACTTCCCCTTGTAAACATATGGGGCTGTTGGAGGCGAGAAGCAGCCTGCTCGAACGCGTTGTGTCCTTCCTTGCAGTAACGTGTGATTATTTAAAATAGGCCTATTAAGTAATAATCCAAATAACAAATAACGTTTTCACGACGTTATCAGCTGGTTACATGATGGTGATGGTATAGAATAACGTCATGGTAACGTTATGGGTGTTTTAACTCCATGCAAAATGATGCATATGCAGTTTTATAAGCGTTTTATAACATTCTGGAAAAAAATTATTTAATGTTTTGAAAACTTTTTTTTATTAATCACCAAAACACGTCTTATGCTGTATACTACAGTTAGCGGTTAATTCCAAAATGGGCTTGGGTTATAGTCGGCGACTATAGCGGTGTGATTTGAAATATTCGGACTATCGTTACCAAAATAACCAGCATGTGATGAAAGCTTAAATAAACCATTATAATGAATACCCCACCATCATCCTGATGTTCTATTGTTCATTACTTCCGGAAAAAATAAATGAACATCAATACCTTAACGCATTTTATCAAAATATGAAAAAAATGTTTTAAAGTAAATGTGATAGTTGTTTCGTGTCTTTAGTAAACTAGTGAATTTTCCTAACTTGTTTTTCAGAAATATATTCCAATTAACTTCCTCGCAAGGTCAGCTAACACAAGGATGAATAAGTCCAGCTGTACAGATGATGGTGAGAATCAACTTTGTTGACGGTTCACGGTACCCTGTTATAGATAGAGATAGCTATGGCAGTTAAAGGTGACCGTGACTGCGCGCGCGCGCGCGCGTGTGTGTGTGAGAGAGAGTGACTGAAACAGTTGAAAACGTTACAACCTTAAAGTTAAACAAATACACCCTACATTTATTAGGCGTCAAGCACGTCAAAGCGTGTAACATGTTAATAGGCTAAACGTGCTTAGGTGCTAAACGCGTGGAAAAAATGAGACAAAACAGGCGCTTAGAAATGTGTCTCAGAGCTAAACACTGTTTTTACAGTGTGTAGAAGCGAACAGCTTATCAATTTGAAGAGAAATAATTCTGGACATTGCATTGTGTGTCTAACCAAAAATCCCGCTCACATTCATCCTTGAATGTCCCAAGTGGATTCTTAAAAAAATGAATAAATAGATTTTATCACTTCAACCTTTCTTATGCTAACTAGTTCTGTTTTTGAATTGCGTAAGTTAAAAAAATGCGACACCTCATTTTCTTTTCAAATATGATAAATAATCACTTAATGACAGGTTGTCAGCATCTAGACTCAGTTTGTACAACTGAATGACACGCCAAAGAGTCGCTCTTCGTGTTTATTTTGTTTCCTTCTCTTGCACTGCAATTAATCTCTATAAATATGAACTATTATTCTTTGAGACGTACCTCACTTTTTTTTTTACACGAATCGCATTTTTTTTTGTAATTGTAAGTACCTTACACGTAACATGGATAACGATAAGATAAGATAAGATAGGATGAGATAAGATAAGATAAGTTAAGAGTTTATTTAGTGAATTATAAAATTCGGAAATCATTTTCCTTTTTGGAGCAAGTTTGATAATATACAGAATAGGTGTAATACAATAGATAAATTAAGAATTTGGTTTTGAGATCAAATTAAAATGCGTTACTGCACTTGGATAAAAGCTGTTTAAAAAGCTTTTACTCCTTTTAAAAGTTTAAAGTCTACTATTAATTGGTAAAAAGGTAAAAAGTGATGATGCAGGATGAGAAAAATCTTCCATGGTGTTAACAGTTCTTTTCTTCATTCTGTCGTTAAAATATCATGGGCAGATCCTGCCCGATTACATACACCTTGCTTGCAGTTTTTACAACGTTGGTTAGTTTATTTTTTCATCCCCAGTTGTTCCGCTATACCATATTATAATTCTGTACGCCAGGATGCTTTCAATTACACACCTATAAAATTGACTAAAATAGGCTCGCTATCAGTAAAAGTTCTCAATGATCCTAAAAATATAGTCTTTGCCGTACCTTCTTTACACTCCTCGCGGTATTATCTTTCCAATTAATTTTACTGTTCATGCGTATACCAAATAGATAAAATTCCTCTACCCTACTTACTTCAACGTCTCCAGTGTTCAGTGGTGCCTTATCATTCTGATTCGTTGTAAAATTCACTATCATTTCTTTGGTTTTAGCTACGTTCAAAATAAGATCATTACTCTCGCACCACCTTACCACCGACTCAACAGATTTTCTATGTGTACTCTCGTCATTATCAGTAACTAGCCCCACAAGCGTAGTATCATCCGCAAATGTCATAAGAAAATTTCCGTCGCTTACAATAGTACAATCATAGGTAAAAAGGGAGTAAAGACAAATTGAAAAGACGCATCCCTGTGGTGCACCGGTATTTAAAACTGTTGTTTTTGAGATAAATAGACGACTTAAACAGATTGTCTTTTATTTAAAAGAAAGTCTAAAATCCAGTCACAAATAAAAACAGGTAGCTCAAGATGGTTAAAATTTTCAAATACAGTTTTATTGGCACAATTGTGTTTAAAGCTGAAATGTAGTAAATAAATAAAATGCTAGAAGGGTGTAAGAAATGAACTGACCAATGCTCAATACTTAAGACTCTCTCCATAAGTTGGGGAAGTACAGGGCTTACATGTGCATTAAAGGACAGAGCTCAATTACATAATCAATCGATAAAATTTAATTGGAAAAGTGGAACTATCAAACCTCTCTCTCTCTCTCTCTCTCTCCAGAGAGTCACTGCAACTATGGGTGGCCTTTAACTTCAGCATGGCACCTCTTTTGATATTTTTTTTTATATCCACGGGCTTGCATCATTTTCCTATTGGCACGTGAGTGGTTTGATAGACACCCCCCCCCAATTAACACGCGTAAAAGAGCACATTATTTGCCTAAATATATATATATTTGGCATTAGCGCCTTGAGCAAAATAACAAATACATTTTTTTCTGGTTTTCTTGGAAGGATTTTACACCTTTTTTGTCGTGCTGTTCAAATTACCTAACGATTGATCAGATACTTAAAAAATACTTATGGTTTTTAGCATTTCTTCCTCGTTGTCAGCACATTTTTTGGAAACACTCCCACCTCATCAATTTATGGAAACGCTTTTTATTTCTGCCTATGAACTTGGCAGACATTGTTCAATCTTTTGTATGGAAATCTTGTTTGTCAAAGATCACTTTTCGTGCTTTGCATTTGATTTATTTCACCTTTTGTATCGTGTGAATGTTTGTTAAAATCACCCAACCATTGATCAGATCCTTAAAAAATGCTTAGGGTTTTTCCATTTTTTATTCTGGTTGTCGAAAACTTTCCCACCACATCAACATATGAAAGCGCGTTTTATTTCTGCTTAAAAAACTTGGAAGGCATTGTTCAAAAACAACATTGTATCGAAAACCTGTTTGTCACGGGTCTCCCTCCGTGGTCCAGCTATAAAAAGGAGGGTGCGCCCAGCTCGCAGCAGACGGCGAAATCGATCGGTCGGAAAAAGTAAAGCCCTGAGTGCTGCTCTTTGCTAGAAGAATTTTGATATTCTTTCAAGATGCTGCCAACTGTAAGTGAAAAGTCTGCCGAGCCAGGCGTGACAGTCATCACAGACGGTGGGTCCTCAGGACGTGACAGCGCCGAGGTAAGTGTTTCCACTTTTGAAGATGTTTAATCCAGGAACTTTTTACTCTAACTAGGGTCTTTCCACAAAAAAAGTGAACATTTGAGTCGCATCAGTCAATTTGCTTTTGTTGTGAATATTAATCGTTTTTCATTTTCTTTCTTTCACACATATTTTAGTATGGAATTTTTATGTTTTAGCAAAATTATCATGCTGGCGGTGAATGCAATTAGTGAAAAAAGACGACTGTAACATTAAAAAACGCTATTTTACGTCTTGTGTTTTCACAACCGACATACAAATGAGAGGTCTGCATTTACATATGCTATCACAATGTAAGCACTTATGATTTTAAAAAACATTTTCGAAAGTATAGATAAACAATAAAATTAGACCGCCTTCGATAATGTAATTTTTTATGATAATGAATATAAACATGAAGAAATTCTGACAGAATCCCATTGTCAAATGATCAGTTTTTGTGAATCGCCCAGACTTTCAATGCAAGGTATAAGTAGTTGCACCGTTTTTCAAATTTTTCATAAAATTATATTTTTATATACCGATAGTTGCATCAATTTCTTTCAAACGCTTTACAACACAGTTGGCGATGAGATAAACAGTCATATTCCTAGTTTTCTTTTGTTCCAATTCATCTTTTGATTTGTTATATTTCAGACCAAGGCGTCGTACAAGAAGTACATCATTGTTGCTGTTGCTGTCATTGTTGTTGTTGCTGTTGCTGTCGGTGGAACTTTGGGAGCAGTTCACATCTCTAACAAGACAGCACAAGACGTGTGGAAGGTAGGTATACTGTATCACTAAAAAGAGGGTGATTATTATTATTATTATCATTAAAAATATTTTTTGCTAATTGTCAGGATGTGTTGAAGGTAGGTATACTGTATCACTACAAATAATAATAATAATAATAATAATAATAACAATAATAACAGAATATTTGGGAATTCTGCTTATTATAATTTATGACACATACAGATCACTTTAGTAAAAGCTTAAATTTATTAAAAACCCTCGAACGCGCATAAAATATCTCAATTGCAAAACGTATCTATCTGGTTTTAAAGGAAATTGGTGGAATTATATGCAAAGCAGTGAGCAATCAAAACTAACGATCTTATCACCATCATCACCTTATGTGATTATTATTATTTCTTCAGGAGTACAATCTCCGTTTAACCGACAAGCAAGGGAAGAAAGTTGACGAAAAGGTTCAGGTTGATCTGAAGGACAACATCACCGTGTACAACGTGAACAACGAGAAGTTCCACGTAGCCATGGACAACTCGAGGGTAAGTAGAGGCGATCTAACTTTATTGTGAAAATTGTTTATCAAAGGAGGATTATTTTGCTTATACTTTGTCAGAATGCAAACAATGTTAAGTACCTCTAAGCTGAGATCTGTAGAATTTACTGGATTCAACGCGGTAACATGTTTACATTTATGTGTCACTACCTTTCAATTTTGATGTGTTTCATATGTCAGTGAATTAATTCTCTTGGCTATGTCTATATTCCATTGATTAATACCTGTTTTTTATCAATTTTTTCAGCAAAAAAAGAAATAAATAAATAAAAATAAAATAATAATAATAATAATAATAATAATAATAATAATAATAAAATCCAAATATTCTTTGAGAATATCCCATTATTTAAAACAAGAGTGAAAAGCTCCGATTGTTTCTTTTTAGGGTCTGGTAGTATACAAGATGGAAATGAACAACAAGTTTGCTTGTTACTTAACTCCAATGAACAAATCTGAAGAGACCGACAGCAAGGACGTGGCCAATGCTTTGGAACAACCGGTGCGATTTACTTCATATTAATTCAGACTTTGAATCTGTGTTTACATCTTTACATACACAGTACTTTTAATTGTGTTTAAATATATAAAGTGGCATTTAAACATGTGCAAGATATGACTATAACTTAAACCTAAACTATACCATCATGTTTTAGAATACCGTCGAAAATACGACATCAGATGAAGATAATGAACAAAAACAATTCGTTGCCAACACCTCTCCGATCAAGGACAAGTCCTTCCTAAGTCCCAGAATGCAGGAATTCTGCAAGGATCTGGAGGCATACTGGCTTACTCAGAAGGACGGCAACACTGTAGATGGCGCCAGCACCCAAACCCCGGCAGGTACGCAAAATATAAATCTCTGAAATGCTAACCATTACCCGATGCAAAACTTACAACAATTACCATTCAGTAAATTTACTTTTAACTTTCTATGTACATGTAGAATCCACAATACATTAGGAACATTACCCTTCGATTATATTATATTATATTATATTATATTATATTATATTATATTATATTATATTATTCAGGAGGTGAACGCCAGAAGCGAGCCTATTGCTACTGGAGGCGTTACATATGCCGTTATATAAGACGCGTATGCATCAAGATCGGTTTTCGTTACTATTGCCGTTATGTATACTATTATAGATACTGTTATAGGTACAGATGCTACGGTAAATAAACGTTGCTGTGAAGCATTTGTTCATCTCAAAGATTATTGCAAAGCGTGATAAGTCAACTTTAAAGTCAACTTTTAAGTCAACTTTTTAACTTCCCGCGGCCGTGTGTTTCCGAGAATATTTCAGAGCCATAAGTGAAAAAGGATTAATCCACTGTTACATGAGTAGATATGATATAGGAACCACTAGTACAGAGTGACGTTTCAGAAAATTCCCCGTCAATAGTTCTCAATCAGCCACCCCAGTTTTGTTTTGTTTTGTTTTTCAATAATACCCAAGTATGCATTTTTGTGTGTAAACTGTCATAACAACGACAGTGAAATCAGTATTCCAGATAAATGAAAATGATGCATCATTTAGTTATTCTTCTATTAGCAAAGCTTCTATTACTATTTGTTTGTAATCGAAAAGATTAAGCAGGGTCTGACAATTTTGGTGAAATGTTCTTTTTTTTTGGATTTGCATCTATTTACGAAATCAAATAACAAAGATGCTAAAATTCGGCATAAAAGGTTTATCATTGTCTTTGATATGATGGTTCAAAAAGTAAATGGTAAAAATGGTACTAGTACAGAATGGTGTTTAAGATAATCCCTTCCGCAGTTCTTATTCAGGGCCCTTGTTTTGTTTTTAATAAGTCCCACATATGCATTTTTGTATGTTAACTGTTATGTCGGCAACATTAAAATTATTATCCTAGGTTATTGTTAGCTACACATTTTTTACTTGTGCTTCTTTTGCCTTGATTTTTGCTTTGTTTTAGAAAAGATGAATAAAAGTCACTATGTGACTTTTTTCTAAGTTGTTATCATTGTTTTAATGCCTTTTATTTATTNAGGCAGACAAAAATGACCAAATTCCAGAATATGATGTTATGGCTTTGTTACCAAAATGTATTTTTCTCGTTGTTGTGATTCAATTTCTTTGAGTATAAAATAAAACAAATTACTATCAAGGTGTTACTCCTTCGGCTTACAACAAAAATCGATACTGCATATCTGATTAAATCTTAATTTAATCGATGTATTATATGTCAAAGTAGAAAAAACGGACTAAAGGCCTTAGCCACAATAAACAAGTGACATTGGCATTGACACAATACAGCAAAATAAAATGTATCCGACAATTGCTTTTTTGACTATTTTCCTCATAAACATAGGGTTATAACCCTTTGTACTCCAGACCCAAAGACACGTTACATATACGGAAGGTTACATGTTTATAGTCATAGGTTTTTCGTTAGTTTTAATTAATGACCTTACCGTGGCGCACATATCTAACAAGATTCCATCCACAGACGATAACGGACTACTATAGTAGCTTATGAGTGTCAGAGGTCATTTCCGGTCAATTACAATACGCTTTTACAATTTGGAATGACCCTGAAGACGTTAAAAGCACCAGGGTATCCGAAACAGCACAAGATTTATGAAAAGTTAAAATTATGCAAGGGCCTTCGGTTTTCGTTTTAGATTACCCTATATGGATGACGCCATGTTATGGCTTTTCCGAATTGGCCAACGTTTAAGAATATTTGCCTTAAAACAGTTAATTTAAAGTCAGTCAGGTAAAGCTAGCCCAAGGCAGACAAAAATGACCAAATTCCAAAATATGATGTTATGGCTTTGTTACCAAAATGTATTTTTCTCGTTGTTGTGATTCAATTTCTTTGAGTATAAAATAAAACAAATTACTATCAAGGTGTTACTCCTTCGGCTTACAACAAAAAGTCGATACTGCATATCTGATTAAATCTTAATTTAATCGATGTATTATATGTCAAAGTAGAAAAAACGGACTAAAGGCCTTAGCCACAATAAACAAGTGACATTGTCATTGACACAATACAGCAAAATAAAATGTATCCGACAATTGCTTTTTTGACTATTTTCCTCATAAACATAGGGTTATAACCCTTTGTACTCCAGACCCAAAGACACGTTACATATACGGAAGGTAACATGTTAATAGTCATAGGTTTTTCGTTAAATTTAATTGACGGCCTTTACTTACCGTGGCGCATATATCTAACAAGATTCCACCCACAGACGATAACGGACTACTATAGTAGCTTATGAGTGTCAGAGGTCATTTCCGGTCAATTACAATACGCTTTTACAAAAGATAATGGAATAATGAACGAACTAGATACTTTATTATGCTATTGCACATACCCATTAATATACATCATCTCCATGGCTTTCACAATGGCCCAAGAACAATTTGAACGTTATATGAAGGCTACAGTGTATCCTGAAGTTGTCATGTTTAGCATGTTAAATAGCGCATTAATCTCTGTTGCACTGAGGTGTCCAACTGCAATTCAAATTCTGCATAACAAACGTCAAAGGGCGATTAAGCATCTTTTTTATATCTGAATCACTGGGGGCATCCGCAAACATTTGAAAAACTGTGCTAGTATTCAGATAGCCGTCGCTGCCCAGACTGTAATAAACCATGTCAAACAACCAAGGGTGAGGATAAAGGCAGGGGAGGGTTGATAGTAACGATAATAAAACATGTGTAACCCTCCACTACATAAAGAATCTGTCTGACAAATTAAAGAAAAAAGTGACAGTCCATAAACCATCCCCTACCCTTACTAACCAACTGGTCAATGCGAAGGACATAATAACTGCAAAATAGTTTTTAAACGTAGTAAACGATGTACGGTGTAAAGAAAGAGAATGCAAACACACACACAAACACACACACACACACACACACACACACACCACACATATGGGAGGGGGGGGGGGGCAAAACAGTGACTTTTGCTTATTTACCCGAATTGACCAATCTATATTAAAACTACAGTCACTCATATGGTACTAAGACGTTGTGTGATCTTTCCCAAGGAGGTACGGTTCAGGCGACGAATAAAAAAGACCTTTAATGAGCGATTGAACAGCCTACCCTCACCAAGCATGGTAGCCTAGATACGAACTACATGTACCATAACTGTGGGACCAGCTGTAAAGTGGGGCATTTTTGTCCTACGTCCGGCACACGCGAACTTTTTTTATGACAATACATTATATTAGCAAAGGAAATTCACTTCCTTTTACAGTGTATCTTACTTGAAAACGGACATCTTATCCTATCCTTCAATCGGCACATTTTATCCTATCCTTCACAGAGTTTCATATTCATTTTTGATTGTTGAAGGAAATCTGTAAAAGAGAAAAAAAAAACAAGAAACAAGAATATAAAGGGAAAAACAATGATGCCTTTTTACACCAACTATTTGTTCCATTTTCGGATAGCAGATAGGGAACGAATATCAAACCTCATGAATCTTCTCCACGTTTTTAAGTACGATCGCTTAATGACATGAGAACTTTAAAATATTGTAAACACAACATTTAATTTTCAATTAAAATTCCTTTTGTTTTAATAATTGCTCTTTGAAAGGTCATTCCATACTAAAACTATAACATCAACTTTGACTCATGTCAATACGCAACATATCGTGTAATATTTTCATTATTTTGAATTGCCTTTTTATTTTTATTTTACTTTTTTCATGTACTATCCTCCTATATTGAAAGAAATCAACAACGTTGAGTGGAGTAATCTCAGCCCGGGATACATCAACAAACAGGCTGAGTTAGTACCGTAAAGGATATATGCCGTCACCGGCTTCGTGGCCTTGCATTACTTTTGAATGGCTCTGGCATTCTCTCCAGTGTACTGGTATATTCCCTTGAACATGACATTTGCTTTGCCTACAAATTGCTGATAATTTATCAAATTTATGACAGATTGCCAGAAGGAACCCAAACAAGAACATAATATACTGTTATTTGAAGGTAGAACATGAAAATGTAATAAAGAACTGCCGAGCTAGTTGAACTGTGCATGGTATTTAAGTTGAACTTATTAGAATCACAGAGATGCAATATTGTGGGAATATTCCATCATTTTTCACAAAAAGTGAATTGCCCCGTTGGTTTCCTTCCAGAGTCTAGTAGTATACAAGATGGAAATGCAAGGTTGCTTGTTACTCGCCTCGACGTGGTCAGCGCTATGGAACAGCCTGTACAACAAACGTCATTATTTATTCAGTCTTTTTGTTTACCTTTTTTCATAAATGTTGCTGTTGATTGTGTTTGAAAATATAGATATAAACATATGAAAAAAATTGCAAGACATGAAAAAAATCTTCACATAACCTGTGCAGTTTTTCTTTTAGAACGCCGTCGAGAACACGACAGATGATGAAGATGGTGATGATGATGACCAAGAAAGCTTCGTTGTAAATACTTCCCAGATCAAAGACAAATCCTTCCTAAGTCCCAGGATGCAGGAATTCTGCAGGGATCTGGAGGCATACTGGCTCACTCAGAATGACGGCAACACTGTAGATGGCGCCACCGTACGAATCCCGGCAGGTACGCACAATACAAATCTCTGAAATGTTAACCATAACCCGATGCAATACCTACAACAGTAACAATGTAGGTAAATACACTTATTGCTCTGTATATAGAAGTTACAGGACATGAAATGCTGGCCGTTATTTCGATTTTGGCATCCTCTACTCTACTATACTCTACTCTACTCTACTCTACTCTACTCTACTCTACTCTATTCTATACTCTTTCAGAGAGCGCTGAAGTTAGTGTCTAGTTTCTAGTTTCGTTTTTCAAAAACGAACCTGGCCACCAGAAACTAGTGTCGTTTTTCATAAACAAACCTGGCAACCAGAAACTAGTTTCGTTTTTCAAAAA
>NW_019775625.1:0-47446 GCF_001039355.2 Lingula anatina | reverse complement strand
CCACCATGACCAACCCAGAGGAGATCAAAGACAAGTTCTATGTGGACATTGATGCTACCATCAACTCAGTTCCCAACACAGAAAAGCTCTTTATACTCGGAGACTTTAACGCCAGAGTCGGCAGTGACCTCACTACATGGGAAGGGGTGGTACGGAAGCATGGGATCGGCAGCTGTAACAGCAACGGACTGAAGATTCTCCAGACATGTGCCGAGCACAACCTTCCGATCACAAACACCATCTTCAGCCTCCCCACCCGCAACAGGACATCATGGATGCACCCACGCTCAAAGCATTGGCATCTCATCGACTTTGTTATCACCAGGAAGAGAGACAGGCAGGACATACGGGTCACGAAGGCCATGTGTGGTGCAGAGTGCTGGTCCGAACTAAATATTTTATATCTGTTTACATGTGATTTATTATCATGTACTGTATTTTCGCATGAACCTTGCCAGGACCTGCGATATCAAAAATCTTACAGGTCTTCTGGCTTTTCAGGCGGTTTCCTCATTTCTGTATTAGTCATCATTTCATTGTACATAGGCTGTTAACTAAGGACGTGTTTGTAAAGTGACTGTAGGCCCTATTGATCTCGAATGGAAAGAAGTCGGGCTATTTACACGAGCGAAAAGGACGAAATATGGGTGAAAGTACGAGTACCAGCACGAGATGTAAATGAATCGAGAAAACTATGTTTAATCGTATAGGAAAATTTTTGTGTTGTTTCGAATATGGTTCGTTAAGGCTTCATCTGTTTTATTTTGATTGTATTTCACCCACGAAAGAGAGGTGTTCGCCTAACGCGTTTACCAGGTGTTCTTTTCTTTTTTTTTCTGATAAAAATTATAATACCAATTGCGCGTCAAATAAAACCACAAAGTATTCCCCCGTGTTCTTGAAAGGCATTTCTTCATCCTTTGGCTCGCATTCATGGCTGTTTGCATGATAATAAAAAACGTCCTGGTTGTGACAGTCTTAAGTCATTAAAGATATCCCTTAATTAACATAGGTTATTTCAATTAAAATTATTTTAATTAAGATTGTAGTTTTATCCACGAAAGGGAGGGACACACGGTAGTTTTATTTGTTTAGTACGTGATGTTTAGGCCTACAATTGTCATTTGCAAGAGTAGGCGTGACTCACGATTTCGCGTTAAATAAAACCACATAGATATTTTCTAATTTTCTTGGAAGGCAATTTTTTCAACATGACTCACGGTTTTAGCACCTGTTTGTATTTTAATTAAAATTGTAGGCCTTCAATATTAGCTGCCCTCAAACAAAGTCTTATCGTTTGGACCTGTGTTTGCCGAAGTCTCCTCACGTTCGTCCTCGCTTTAAAACGTGACTCCTGACACGTTCGAAACCTGTTGTTGTTTGCCATGCATTTAGATGACGGGTCAAGGTTAATGATTATTTCTGTGTTTGTGAGCTTGTAACACGCACGTGTCCGCCTCGGAATATTGTTTATTTTACTCAGTGTTCAGTTTCTTTATAAAACGCATTCCATCACCTACTGCGTGCCAGGAAGTGTCATGCAACATAGTATCATTATGTATCATTATCTTAATGTCTGTTGCCTTATATGGATTCAGTCGTCCGTCTTTTCGTCGAATCTTATTTGAAAATTATTTAATGGGTACTTGGTATTTTCAGCCTTCTGTTCGTTTTTCTCAATTTTTTCTGTTTACAACGCAAAATTATATACTGCCACGTACCTCTCTCAACAGTCACTCCTTTTATTTTGACACTGATGATATAAACCACAAGTAATCAAGATATTGTATTGAAGTCTCACCCATAAAAAGAGAAATACTAATTAAGAACAGTAAAACATGGCATTTCTATATAGAACTACGAGATACTGAATATCGCTTAATACCGTGTATATACATGGAAACTTCATTTATAAATAAAATTCCGTCTAGAAATCGGCAGCAAATTTTGGCAACTAAATTAATCATATCACTACTAATCAAAAATAAATACGCACCATGGATAATAGAAGTGTCACGCCTACTGAACCAATACTTTGGGGGAGATAAATGACTGTGGAATGATATGCTCCTGGTATTATTTTATTAACATCAAATTTCACACACAAAAAAAAAAATGTAGACCAGGCATTATAACTACTCAAGATCCAAGATCTGCCTACTTTGACAATTGATTACTTGATTATTATTTGATTACTCTGATTCAGGGGGTGACACTTCTATTGTCCATTGTGTGTACTTGTTATCATTCAAGAAATCAAAAGTGTTATTAGAACGTTTATTTTAATTTCACCACGTTCAACAATAAAAGAGGGATAGTTAACTAAAATCCCCTTATCACACAATGCACCGGTTCTTTTCTCAAAATAGCTAGTTTTTTCATATCGACCCGTTTCTATTCGAAGTGGGGCCACCCAACACTTCACCTAAGCACGTGCACTTCGATGTTTAATTGACAAAAATGGATTTTTGACATGACTACTTACTTCTAGACCTTCTTTAAACAATCTGAACAATCTAAGTTTATTTCCCCCACCATTACTACGGGGAGTGACGTCCCATTACTAAGCATACCAGTCAGAGCGGCGTTCTGCAGCAGAAGACACAGTTAATTATGTAAGATAAGAGAGTCGGTTGAAGACTAGCGGTGCGCTCCAATGTCATACAGGTAATATTTACTTCCAACTCTGGTTAGCCGTTTTTTGCTATAATTAGATACTTTTAACTCAAATATTGATTGATAGTTTTGTAATCACCTTTTCTTCGAAATTCGTTGTGGTTGCTGATCATGACTATGCACGCTATTTATACCTTTTCGAATAACAGTGTTTTTTTAGCGTCCGTATGCATGGCACTTCTCATTACGTTGAAGTTTTTTCTCAAAAGAAATATACCACTGGACTACAATGCATTCTTTTTAAATTCATAGACAAGATTTTTCATCAAGAAGTTTAGACCACTTTAGGGGCTAAAGTTTTTTCGTGAAACCAACCCTTGTTGAAACAATTGCTCTGTGGCTGACTACCTGTAGAACTGAACAGCTTATCAATTTGAAGAGAAATAATTCTGGACATTGCATTGTGTGTCTAACCAAATATCCCGCTCACATTTATTCGTGAATGTCCCAAGTGGATTCTTTAAAAAATGAATAAATAGATTTTAACACTTCAACCTTTCTTATGCTAACTAGTTCTGTTTTTGAATTGCGTAAGTTAAAAAATGCGACACCTCATTTTCTTTTCAAATATGATAAATAATCACTTAATGACAGGTTGTCAGCATCTAGACTCATGTTTGTACAACTGAATTACACGCCAAAGAGTCGCTCTCCGTGTTTATTTTGTTTCCTTCTCTTGCACTACAATTAATGTCTATAAATATGAACTATTATTCTTTGAGACGTACCTCACTTTTTCTTTTACACGAATCACATTTTTTTGTAATTGTAAGTGCCTTACACGTAACGTGGATAACGATAAGATAAGATAAGATAAGATAAGATAAGTTAAGAGTTTATTTAGTGAATTATAAAATTCGGAAATCATTTTCCTTTTGGAGCAAGTTTGAAAATATACAGAATAGGTGTAATACAATAGATAAATTAAGAATTGGGTTTTGAGATCAAATAAAAATGCGTCACTGCACTTGGATAAAAGCTGTTTAAAAAGCTTTTACTCCTTTTAAAAGTTTAAAGTCTACTATTACTTGGTAAAAAGGTAAAAAGTGATGATGCAGGATGAGAAAAATCTTCCATGGTGTTAACAGTTCTTTTCTTCATTCTGTCGTTAAAATATCATGGGCAGATCCTGCCCGATTACATACACCTTGCTTGCAGTTTTTACAACGTTGGTTAGTTTATTTTTTCATCCCCAGTTGTTCCGCTATACCATATTATAATTCTGTACGCCAGGATGCTTTCAATTACACACCTATAAAATTGACTAAAATAGGCTCGCTATCAGTAAAAGTTCTCAATGATCCTAAAAATTTAATCTTTGCCGTACCTTCTTTACACTCCTCGCGGTATTATCTTTCCAATTAATTTTACTGTTCATGCGTGTACCAAATAGATAAAATTCCTCTACCCTACTTATTTCAACGTTACCAGTTGGGAGTGGTGCCTTAACATTCTGATTCTTTCTAAAATTCACTATCATTTGTTTGGTTTTAGCTACGGTCAAATTAAGATCATTACTCTCGTACCACCTTTCCACCGACTCAACAGATTCTCTATGTGTACTCTCGTCATTATAAGTAACTAGCCCCACAAGCGTAGTATCATCCGCAAATTTCATAAGAAAAGTCCCGTCGCTTACAATAGTACAATCATAGGTAAAAAGGAAGTAAAGACAAAGTGAAAAGACGCATTCCTGCGGTACACCGGTATTTAAAACTTTTTTTTTTAGATAAAAGAGCTGACTTTAACAGCTTGTCTTCTATCTAAAAGAAAGTCTAAAATCCAGTCACAAATAAAAACAGGTAGCTCAAGATGGTTTAAAATTTCCAAATATAGATTTATTGGCACAACTGTGTTAAAAGCTGATCTGTAGTCAATAAATAAAATGCTAGAAGGGTGTAACAAATGAACTGACCAATGCTCAATACTTGACTCTCTCCATAAGTCGGAGAAGTACAGGCCTTACATGTGCATTAAAGGACAGAGCTCGATTACATTATCAACCGATAAAATTTAATTGAAAAAATGAAACTATCAAGTCTTCAGCAAAATAAGAAAAACAAATTTTCTAGTTTTCTTGAAAGAATGAATTTTACACCTTTTGTGTCGTGTTGTTTAATTTACCTAACAATTGGTCAGATACTTACGGTTTTTAGCATTTCTTCTTCGCTGTCATATTCTTAAGAGCAACATATGAAAGCGCGTTTTTTTCTGCTTAAAAACTTGGAAGACGTTCCATCTTTTGCATGGAAAACTTGTTTGACAAAGATCACTTTTCGTTGGTTTATTTCACCTTTTGTATCGTGTGAATGCTTGTTAAAATTACCCAACCATTGATAAGATAGTTAAAAAATGCTTAGGGTTTTCATCTTTTTTTTTGGTTGTCGAAAACTTTCCCACCACATCAACATATGAAAGCGTGTTTATTTCTGCTTAAAAACTTGGAAGACATTGTTCTTTTGTATCGAAAACTTGTTCCTGAAAAATCTCTCGCCGTGATGGCAGCTATAAAAAGGAGAGTACGCCCAGCTCGAAGCAAACGGCGAACTCGACCGGTCGGAAAAAGTAAAACCTTGAGTGCTGCTCTCTGCTAGACGAATCTTGATATACTTTCAAGATGCTGCCAACTGTCAGTGAAAAGTCTGCCGAGCCAGGCGTGACTGTCATCACAGATGGTGGGTCCTCTGGACGTGACGGTCCTGAGGTAAGTCTATCCACTTTGAAGATATTTAGGCCAGGAAGTTTTTTACTTTAAGTAGGGTCATTCCTCAAAAAAGTGAACAGTTGAGTCGCGTCATCCACTTTGCTTTTGTTGTGAATATTCACCGTTTTTCAATTTCCTTTTTTTTTTCATACAGTTAATGCCCAATTTTTAGCCATTCAAAATAGCTTTGTCATATAGACCATGCTTTTTATCTACAGTTCAAGTGTGACAATGTTATTTAAACACATGTGCGACGGGGGTTCATTCTCCCATATATTTTACTAAGGTAAATTTTTAGAACGCTTTAAAATATTCTGTAATGAAAGAAGTTGGACTTATGCATATATTTAGAAAAGACATTCGACCGGCATTTGTTAATTTTTAGAGTACTGGATCTCGAGTTTCTTTATGAAGGAATTAACGTCCTTATTCAATGATAAAATTGCATGCATGGTAACAGATTAGTTATTTTAAATGATTTTTAAGTTAGTTTTCACACAAATCTAATATGGGATTTTCATGTTTTAGCGAAATTACCTTGCTGGTAATGGTAAATGTAATTGGCGAAAACAATTTACAACACAGTTGGCGATGAGAATTATATTATATCCTAAGTTCTTTTTTGTTTGAATTTATCTTTTAATTTATTTTTCAGACCAAGGCGTCGTACAAGAAATACATCATTGTTGCTGTTGCTGTCATTGTTGTTGTTGCTGTTGCTGTCGGTGGAACGTTGGGAGCAGTTCACATCTCTAACAAGTCAGCACAGGATGTGTGGAAGGTGGATATACTGTATCACTAATAATAATAATAATAATATAATAATAATAATAGAATATTTGAAAATTATGCTAATTATCATTTTTGACAAAAAAAAAAGGATCCCTTTATTAGAAGCTCAAATTTATTAAAAACCGTAGCACGCGCATGAAATATCTCAGTTGCAAAACGCATCGATCTGGTTTCAAAGGAATAATATGCTAAGAAATGAGCAATCAAAACTAACGATATCATCGTCATCATCATCTAATGTGATTATTATTATTATTATTTCTTCAGGAGTACCATCTCCGTTTAACCGACAAACAAGGGAAGAAAGTTGACGAAAAGGTCCAGGTTGATCTGAAGGACAACATCACCGTGTACACCGTGAACAACGAGAAGTTCCACGTTGCCATGGACAACTCGAGGGTGGGTAGAGGCGGTTTTAAATCTATTGTGAAATTGCTAATAAAAAAGGGCTAATTTACTTATACTTCGTCAATATGCAAATGAGGTTAAGTACCTCTAAGCTGAGATCTGTAGAATTTACTAGATTCAATGCGGTGATATTTCTACATTTACCAGTTACTCCCTTTCAATTTTGATGCGATTAAGATGCCAATGAAATCATTTTGTTGGATATGTTAATATTACATCAAAACCTGTTTTAATCAATTTTATGTGAAAAAAAAAGAAAAAAAGGATTCCCAAATATTCTGTTGAAATATTCCATCATTTTAAGCAACAGTGTATTGTCCTGTTTTGTATCTTTTCAGAGTCTGGTAGTATACAAGATGGAAATGAACAACAAGTTTGCTTGTTACTTGACTCCAATGAACAAATCTGAAGAGACTGACAGCAAGGGCGTGGCCAGCGCTTTGGAACAATCGGTATGATGTACTTGATATCTATTCGGACTTTGAATCTGTGTTTACATCTAAACATACACATTACTTCTAACTGTGTTTGAATATATAAAGTGGCATTTAAACATGTGCAAGGTATGATTAAAACCGTAACCTAACCTATACCATCATGTTTTTTAGAATACCGTCGAAAATACGACGGATGAAGATATTGAACAAAAGCGATTCGTTGTCAACACTTCTCCGATCAAGGACAAGTCCTTCCTTAGTCCCAGAATGCAGGAATTCTGCAAGGATCTGGAGGCATACTGGCTTACTCAGAAGGACGACAACATTGTAGATGACGCCAGCACCCATGCACCGGCAGGTACGCACAAGATTAATCTATTAAATGTTAATCGTTACTCGGTGCAATACGTACAACAGTGCCAGTGCAGTAAATTCATTAATTACTTTGTATATAGAATGTACGGGGCAGTAAATGTGAGCCATTGTCTCGATTTTCGCTTATTATATTATATTATATTATATTATATTATATTATATTATATTATATTACAGGAGGTAATCGCCAGAAGCGAGCTTGCTACTGGTATCATTGCTGGAGATACTACTGCTACTATTACGGTTATTATCGGTATTGCTTTTACAGATACTATCATTTGTGTTACAGATGCTACGGTAGATAAACGCCGGGGCAAAATATTTGTTTATCACAGAGATTACTGCATAGGGTTATTAGAACTTTTTCAGCTTTAGATACTAAATCCAAGAATATCTCAAAACGTTGAATTTTTAAAGCGGGGTAATCCACTGTTACATAAGCGTCACTTGGTACAAATGCACTATTACTTTTGAGAAAATCCCTTCAGAGGTTCTTAATCAGCGTCCGTTTTCTTTTCTTTTTTCTTTTTTTTTCATTTCTTTTCAATAAAGCTTAAGTATGCATTTTTGTTTGTTAACTGCCATAATAACAACAGTGAAATCATTATTCTAGATGACAGATGGTGATGCACCTTTTATTAATGCTTTTATTTCTTGTTGTTTGCTTTAAGAGTAAAGGAGTTAGATAAACAAGGACTGACTTTTTCGAAAGTTTTTTTTTTAATTTTTCGGGGAATTTTTTAAATTATATTTACAGAATCAAATGTCAATGGTGTTAGATTTCAGCGTAAAATATTTTTCATTGTATCTGAACTGCTGGTTACAAAAGTATATTATATTTAGGATATGAGGGCTGCATGGTTCTCGTACAGAATGGTGTTAAAGAAAATCCCTTCCGAAATTCTTAATAAGCTTCCCTGTTTTGCTATTCATAAGTTCCACGTGTGCATTTTTGTATGTTAACTCTCATGTCAACAACAGTAAAATTATTATTCTAGATTGTTGTTACTTATACATCTTTTAGTTGTGCTTCTTTTGCCTTCTTTTTTGCTTTGTTTTAGAAAAAAAATGAGTAAAAGTCACTATGACTTTTTTCTGAGTTGTTATCATTGTGTTTTAATGGCTTTTATTTATTTACAAAAAAAAAAAAAAAAAAAAACGTATACATAAATCAGAGATGTTAGAATTCGGTGAAATAGGCTGTTCACTGTGTTTTCTTGTAATGGTATTTTAAAAATCACGATTTCAAAAGAGATAAATGTTCTTTTCGACTTATGCCGCGCTACTTTCAACCCTTCATCACAGCGCCTTGGACACTTGACTGCATGGCATTTTGGCAGTCTTTACGTCTTTATTTGGGGTGTAAAATTGAACCACTAACATCTTTTTTCAGTTTTCGTGGAAGGCATTTTTTCCTCCTTTTTATCGTGTTCATAGAGGTTTAAAGTACCTAAGGAATGGCACTTGTTTGATGAGATACATTAAATTCATTAAATGTATATTTATTCATGCAGGGTCGAACGGACTAAAGGCCTTAGCCACAAGAAACAAGTGACATTACCATTGACACAATACAGCAAAATAAAATGTATCCGACAATTGATTTTGTGACTATTTTCCCTCATAAACATGGGCTTATAAACCTTTGAACTCTAGGCTCAAAGACAGCTATTTGCACAAAAGCGAAACGTTACATATACGGAAGCTTACATGTTAGTCATTAGGTTTTTCGTTAATTTTAGTTAACGGTCTTTACTTGCTGTGGTGCATTTTTCCAACAAGGTTCCATCCACAAAAGATAACGGACTACTTAGTATCTAATGGGTGTCAGAGGTCATTTCCGGTCAATTACAATACACTTTCACAAAAGATAATGGAATAGTGAACGAACTAGATACTTTATTATGCTATGACACACACCCATTGATATACATCATCTCCATGGCTTTGACAATGGCCCACGAACAATATCAACGTTATGAAGTGGAACAAAGCGTGACAATACTAGATGGTTTAGGCGGTTATATGAAGGCTACAGTGTGTCCTGAAGTTGTTATGTTTTCGCATGTTAAATTGCACATTAATCTTTTAGCGCTGAGGTGTCCAATTGCAATTCAAATTCTGTATAACAAACGTCAAAGGGTGATTAAGCACCTTTTTTATCTTTCGGGGACACCAGCAAACATTTGAAAACTGTGCTAGTATCCAGTTAGCCGTCGCTGCCCATACTGGGCTCCGTATCTCGAAAGGTTCGCTATGTTGCGCACGTGTGTTAGTGTCTCGATTCCATAACCGATTCTATTTCGAGTTACGGGGCCATGAAATCGAGACTCACTTGCACGTACGCAAGTGTCACGATTTCATGGCCCCGTATCTCGAAATAGAATCGGTTATGGAATCGAGACACTAACACGCGTGCGCAACATAGCGAACCTTTCGAGATACGGAGCCCTGGTCCTTTCAGTAACCACGACAAACAACCAAGGACGAGGATAAAGGTAGGGGAGGGTTGATAGTAATAATGATAAAACACTTTTAACCCTCCACTACATAAATAATTAAAGAAAAAAGTGACAGTCCATAAACCATTCCCTACCCTTAGAAACCAATTAGTCAATGCGAAGGACATAATAACTGCAAAAAAGTTTTAAACGTAGTAAACGATGTAAGGTGTAAAGAAGGAGAATGCATATATATATATATATATATATATGCAGAATTTACCGAATCGACTACAGTCACTCATATGGTTCTAAGACGTTGTGTGATCTATCCCAAAGAGGAATGGTTCAGGCGACGAATAAAAATGACCTTTCATAAGCGATGGAACAGGCTACCCTCACCAAGCACGGTAGCCTATGTTACGAACTACATGTACCACAACTGTGGGACCAGCTGTAAAGTGAGCCACGCGCACGAGTATACACGGTTTTATTTCTCCTGCGAAGTGAAATGATTTTATTAAACTAAACTGTTTGGTCTTATATGCAATCATGAAAATCACGATTGATTTTCATACTCGACGTTCTGTTATCGCCTTTTTTAATGTTGATGGTTGCCGAGTAGATTTTAGCTTTCCAGGTTCCAACGTTTTACGCTTCCCCTTGAACATGGCAGTCCCAGACCAATCAATTGATTGAACAAATGGTGTTGGGCGTATTTGTCCTATGTCCGGCACACGCGAACTTTTTTATGACAATACAATATGGAAATGAGCAACAAGTTTGCTTGTTACTTGACTCCAATGAACAAATATGAAGAGACTGACAGCAAGGACGTGGCCAACGCTTTGGAACAACCGGTACGAATAATTTTATATTTATTGAGTCTTTTTGTTTATTTCTTTATATATAAATGATGCTTTTGATTGTGTTTCAAAATATGATTTTTTAACATATGAAAATAATGCAAGACATGAATTACCTGTACAGTTATTATTTTAGAACACCGTCCAGAACACGACAGATGATGTAGAAGATGACGATGACCAAAAAAGCTTCGAGGTGAATACTTCCCCGATCAAAGACAAGTCCTTCCTAAGTCCCAGGATGCAGGAATCCTGCAGGAATCTGGAGGCATACTGGCTCTCTCAGAAGGACGACAACACAGTAGATGGCGCCAGCACCCGAACCCCGGCAGGTACGCACAGTATAAATCTCTGTAATGTTTACCATAACGCGATGCAATATCTACAACAGTAAAAATGTAGGTAAATACACTAATTACTCTGTATATAGAGTGTACAGGGCATTAAATTGTATTTTATTCTATTTTATTTTATTTTATTTCAGTAGGTATTGGCCAAAAGCGAGCTTGCTCTTGGTGCCGTTGCATAAGGATTCAACGCATTTGCTTCAAGATCGGTTCTCGTCGGGTTTCTTTTTATAGAATCACTCGTGGTTACTGTTACAGATGCTACTAGCTGGGGTTAATAAACTTCGTTGTGAAATGTTGGTTTATCACAAGAATTATTGCGAAGTGTAATTAAATAATCAATTCTTGTGAATTCAAGAACATATCAGAACCATATCAACAACAGATTACTTATCCTCGAAGTTATGCATCTTTTAGTAAGGATTATATTTGTTGTTTTTTTTATATATTCAAAATATGAGTAAAAGAGTCGGACGGACAGGGACTGACTTTTGGTAAGGTGTACCTTATATTTTACGGAATTTCTTATGTATATCAATGATGTTAAAAATGGATGAAAAAACTTTTCATTCTCTCTGGAATTATGGTTGAAAAGTAAATCATATAAAGGATTTTGGGACCACATGCTACAAATACAGAAAATTTTTTTAGAAGATTTCTTCTGAAGTCTTAATCAGCTCTCCTGTTTTGTTCTTAATAAGGCCCACGTAAGCATTTTTATATGTTAACTGTTATCACGACAACAGTGAAATCATTATCTCATTATCCTAGATCATTACAAGTGATGCACCTTTAAGTTATGCTTTTTTTTCTTGTCGTTTGCTTTATTTTTGAAAAGTAAATAAAAGACTAAAGAAAACACATACTTTTTGCTTAGGTTTTACCAAAGGTTATGGAAAAATCGGTGATATACATGTTGGATTTTCGATGGGTGCGGAAGCGCACCCATCAGACTGGAAAACGGACATTATTCTTTATGTCACTGAATGAGCGATTATGCATGCATTGTACTTCAAATGAAGTAGAAACATTTTTAATTGTACTTTCACAGGCTTTAGTCTCTCGCCATCCTTATAGTAGGGTGAGTTTTATTAAACATGAAACAACAACAACAAAAAAAAATAATATTAATTATCATTTTATTCTTCTTCTTCTTCTTCCCATTATTGTCTCCTGTGTTAAATGTATGATGGTCCCGTTTTGCTATTACAGATACTATTATGGTTGGTGTTACAGATTTCACTGGGGTAAATAAACGTTGGCTTATATCACACACGTACACAAACACACACGTACCCGCACACACACACACACACACACACAATCATGCTCATGCACACATGTAAACGCATGCACGCTCATGCACGCACTCAAACACTCATCCACACGCTTATATACAGAGCCATTCCTTAAGTAGATCTAGACTGTGGGGACTTAAACACGCACGACACTGATGTAGCTGGTAGGAAATTGGGATAATGTTTTGTAAATTTTGTAGTATAGACCTACTGATTTATCCGATAAAAACAATATAGTGATTTATCTTCTCTCTTGTATGTCGTCAACTGAATCAAATAATAGTTATGACAGTTACTGTTTGTCATTATTTTATATTTGTGTTAACTGTATGAAGGTCGTGTCGAAAGACACCACATGTTGCTGAACTGAACTTTTTGTGTCTTTATGACTTTACGTGTTGTTGTGTATTGGGGTTGTCTTGGTTGCTGCGGAGGAGACGTAAGATTGTGTCGTCCCTCTAGTGGGGGGTTTTGAGAGAGATGTTGGATGTGGAGTCATGTGGCACACGTGTGCGTTGAAAAATAAAGATAATTTAGTGGACACCTTTGTGTGGTGTTGATTCTATAGTGGAAGCTATCGCAAATGTCTAGTGTACGTGGCACGTGTGTTATGTAGCCATGAAAGCATCCAAATTGCAAAACGTGTTCTTGAAATAAACATCGGGCCACGCCCACATTGCGTATTTCGAAAATGGTAATCCCGTGATTATTCCAAAAAGGTGGAGAGTGATATATGTAAAATGTAAGTGTAAATGATTGGCATTTCATGAAAAGTAAATGAAGATAATGCAAAGAGGCAATTTTTCTGTCTCTCTCTCTCCAACTTGCCATTATCATAGTTAGCACGTTTTAGAGGCCATTTAAATAACCAATCCATTTTTCAGGAAATTCATCTGTTTAGCACGTGACAGTGTAAACGGTCTTCATTTGTAAACGACAAGTTATGCACACTCGCGCGTTAAATGAAACCACAAAATAAATTATTCAGTTTTTGTGGAAGGCATTTTTTATTCCGTTGTCTCTCATCCATGGAAATGTGTTTAAATTTGACAAGGGGTGTCTATAGTATGATTAATCAGATACTTTAAAAGACATCGGGTGTTCTGCAATCTTTTGTTTCTAATTAGTTTCTAATTAATTATTCCAAAGGCATTCAAAGCAGCACGGACCTTTAAGACCTTCATCAATACAATAATATATACGCGCACGTTGTCCAAAGATCTTTATTTTTACACAAGCTTCCATGTCAGTCGCTACATGTAAGTACACGGACAGGGTTTATGATTGCTAAAATACCCAGAAAGAAGATTTTTTTTCAAATAATGTTTCAACCATTTTGCTTATTGAAAAATAAGACATAGGGGTTCACTTTCCCTTTATGTTTTTATTTTAATTCTTTAAATTGAATACATACTATCACTTAACTCCGCCTCAGTTGCTATGGGATGGGCGGGGCTACTGTGGTGTCACGTGATAAGCAGAGACACCTGAACAGTGCAGTCACAAGCGATGGGTGCCATAAGTCTTACGGAGCGCAATCAGACAACATGTGAAAAGGAAAGCAAGCAGTTCGCGAAATATCAACAGAAGATTAGAAGGCTGCATTTAAAAATATCTTAACAGGCAATTTTATCGTGTATCGTATCATAGCCGTAACTGTGCAATCAGTAAATTCTAAATTTAGCGTACATGGGCTTTTGGGAAATGTATACCCTTTTTATTTCAAGGTGAGATAACAGTTAGTATCGTAACTTCTTAACTGAAGATGAGTTTCTCACGGAAATTGACATATGTGTCGTAAAAAGTTAGAATTACAATCCCCTGCCTTTAGTGTTACTATGGTTTAAATGTTTTTGTTATGGAGTCATGATTCTCTAATTACAATGTTTTATTGAACAGTTCTAAAAAGTATCACGATTTTCATAGATGCCAAGGTAAAGGAGATATATAAGCAATAGCCGATTTTGCAATTTACACTCCAAAATCGAAATTATGCCGCTATCAGTAAAATGACACTTGTGTAAATGCAAAGGAAAAAAGTCAATGAGCACTAAATATTTATCATTTATCCAAACCATTTGCCTGAAAACAGCCATTTAGGAGTTTTTATCTAACCTTGACTGTGCACCTTAGTTGTTTGTCAAAGGTATTTGCTAATGAGATTTCACCCATAAAAGATATTGAGCTGCCTTTTTGGTGTTAGACTGTATTCCCACAGATTTAGATCGATCTATCTGGATCGACCTAACTCCTTGGGGGTTCACGCTAAATTGCTGTCAGCCGAGCTCGCACGAAAGTTAATTACCCCCTTACAGCTTTTAGTAGGCGGGACAGACATTTAAGCCGGCTAAGCTGACAACAATCTACTGAGACTCCCCACGGGGATAGATCGATCTAAAATCTGTAGGAATGCAGTCTTAGAGTCCATTTCAGAGATGATGATACAGTTCGGTAACATACAGCTATCATATTCTATACCCCGGCTGATGCAATTTTTCTATAAAACAACGGAACACAAATCGTTATGATGATGTAATGACTTCATAACGATCTGAAAGTCATTGAGTGGTTATACCCATGTACAGTCTTATGAGGTAAAATTTGTAGAATCTATCTTGCGCTGACATGCCCTATTGCACTTTAAATTCTGCTAGTACAGCAAATCTGAAGGGTGATGATTTTTTTTGTAAGATCTACATTATCGCAGTTTTCATGAAAAATCTTACATCGTTGCCCTGAAATTGATTCTTGCTTTTGATATTAATACTAAAATGTTATCCAGTAACGAGAACGTAGTTGAAAAATGATATCTTTGACCAGTAAACCAGTGCACATTTTACATTCAAAGTAATTCAAATTTATTTTAATGTAATTTTGAAGCTGTATACATTTTGCTGGTATCAGTAATGCTATGGCATAGCATTAAAAGACTTACAAATATCCAGGCAGTGCTAGTTTAAGGGAGATTCCAGACGGCGCGCAACTAAATATTTATGGCATCTAATTGCTAGTAATGGCAACTTTAAGAGAAATAGTTGATTTAGCAATGGGATGACGTTGCCATGCAGCGACATTTTAGTTACCTGGATTAAATGAGTGGTCTTAGGCGTATTTGGTTTATTTACTAAGTTTCAGCAAAATATAACTAGTTATTGCAGCGAGGTTCTTATTGAAAAATTGCATATTTGATGTCACCCGTACATTTGGGCTTAAGCTTATATTTAGCATGGAGTATTGGAGGCAACATCTAAAATACAGCCTAAATGCACGCTATCTTGGTTTTGACATTTGCCCCTCATCATCATATGCAACTTTGAAAAAACAAGTTTCGCAATTTTGTGGTCAATAAACAAATGGAAATGGCTTTATTTTTCCTCTTATGTAAAATCAAAATTACTATGGCGAAATTTCAAACAAGATAGGATCTATAAAAAGGAATGTGCGCCGAACACGAATCAGACGACGGTTTCCCTCTACCTGGAGAAGGAAGGACTTGTTTTGTACCTGGTATTTCTCAAGATGCTGCCAGCAGTCGACGAAAAGTCTGCCGAATCCGGCGTGACTGTCATCACAGATAGTGGATCGTTTCGACGTGACAGGGCCGAGGTAAGTATATCCACTTTGGAGATGTTTAGGCCAGGAATTTTTCAGCTTTATACAGGGGATACCAGGGATGTGCAACCATGCTAAGCTGTAAAACAGCTGCATTATGTGGTGCACACCTGTATTTTTATCTTAAATAGTTTAAAGAACGACGATGCTTAGGTCTGAAAATTTTGCAATGATTAAATAGGATTTTGTAAGTTAATTTAACTAAAAGCATCGGGATTCTCTTTATATAAAAATGATATGTTAACTTTATAAAGGTGCACTTTTTAAAATTTATACTGGTAAACTATGGGAAAACGAACAGTGTTATTTTCTGTGTTTAAATTGTCATGAATCTCAGTCATAAATACATAGATGTTCTGGAATCTTTACATTTGTCAGTTTCGTTTTCAACCTGTTGTGCAGACATTGTATAAAAATCATAATATTATAAAGGCTTTACAGATAATCACCTTCTTTTAAATGTACGTATTTCTAATGAAATACGGCACAAAGGAGAGGACATTTGGAGAGCCAATAAATGTCTGATTAATTTTATCTTCATATATTTCAGATCAAGGCGTCGTACAAGAAGTACATCATTGTTGCTGTTGCTGTCGTTGTTGTTGTTGCTGTTGCTATCGGTGGAATATTGGGGGCAGTTCACATCTCTAACAAGGCAGCACAGGGTGTGTGGAAGGTGGGTATACTATATCGCTATAGTAGGGTAAAAATCGAATAGTTTGAAATTATATTGATTAACATAGCTGACACAGGCAGAGAAGAGAATTGCGAGCACGTGTATGGATATCTCAATGGCAAGGCTCGCGATTTTTTTCTGTTTCTTTTTAAGCTTATCGGGAACGCTATATGCCAATATACCCCCATCGCCTTATATGGTTTTCCAGTGGCATTGCTTTTTCTTCAGGAGTACAATCTCCGTTTAACCGACAAACAAGGGAAGAAAGTTGACGAAAAAGTTCAGGTTGATCTGAAGGACAACATCACCGTGTACAACGTGAACAACGAGAAGTTCCACGTCGCCATGGACAACTCGAGAGTGAGTGGAATTTTAAACTGAATTTAGAAAAATAATAAACAACGACTTGTTTTACTTGTACTATGTCAAAAGGTAAACCTCGTTAAGACCACCTTAGCTGAGGTGTACAGGAATTACTGAATTCAATGTGGTGGCATTTCTAGATTTATGTGTCAAGTCTTTTTAGTCTTTGTATTTTAGATGCTAAAGAGATAAGCAACTCACTAAATTAGCAAAATGGGTTGACAATCGGAGACTTAATGTATTGTATTTATCATCTTTAACATACTAGGTATAACCACCTTAGCAGCTAAAAATTTGGTCGGTCTTTTTTGTGGGGTCTAGGGATAGCGGGGGTAGTGGGAATGTTAAACCCACTGTTTGAATGACACTGTTGGATGCTACACTAAAAACCACTCTACAGAAGAGAGCTAAGGCAGGCTCTTGGCAGGAAGTGGACTTTCCTCAGCCCGGGATAAATCAACAAACAGGTTGAGTTACCACTTTAAAAGATATATGACGTCACCGGATTCGTGGCAGCTACAATTATTATTAACTCTCTGATGAAATGCCTAGTGGCCTAGCAATAATTTTGAATGGCTCTGGTATCCTCTCCAATGTACTGTTACATTCCCTTGAACATGACATTTGCTTTTCCTACAAATTGCTGACAAATTTATGACAGATCGCCAGAAAGAACCAAACAAAAACATAATTTACTGTAATTTGAAGGTAGAACATGAAAATATAATAAAGAATTGCCGAGCTAGTTGAACTTATTAGAATCACAGAGATGCAATATTCTGTGAGAATATTCCATCGTTTTTAATACACGTGAATTGTCCCGTTGGTTTCCTTTCAGAGTCTGGTAGTATACAAGATGGAAATGAATGACAAGTTTGCTTGTTACTTGACTCCAATGAACAAATCTGAAGAGACTGACAGTAAGGACGTGGCCAACGCTTTGGAACAACCGGTACGATTTACTTCATGTTCATTCGGACTTTGAATCTTTTTTTACATCTTTACATACACAATACTTTTAATTGTGTTTAAAGATATAAAGTGGTATTTAAATAAAATAAAACTTAAACCTTACCTATACCATCTTGCTTTTAGAACACCTTCGAAAATACGACAAATGAAGATAATGAACAAAAACAATTCGTTGCCAACACCTCCCCGATCAAGAACAAGTCCTTGCTAAGTCCCAGGATGCAGGAATTCTGCAGGAATCTGGAGGCATACTGGCTTACTCAGAAGGACGGCAACATTGTAGATGGCGGCAGCACCCAAACCCCGGCAGGTACGCACAACATAAATCTCTGATGCCAACTTTTACCCGATTCAATACCTACAACTATGACCATGCAGTAAATTCACTTTGTACCTCATACATGTAGAATCTACGAGGCATTAGGAACATTACCTATCGTTTCGATTATATTATATTATATTATATTATATTATATTATATTATATTATATTTCAGGAGGTAAACGCCAGAAGCGAGCTTGCGTCCGGATACGCTACATATGCTGGGTTCGAATAAGGATATGTATTAGGGTCAGGATCGGTCTTTTTCGGTGGTATTGCCGTTATAGGTATACATACGTTTTAAGATACTGTTATAGGTACAGATGCTTTGGTAAATAAACGTTGCTGCGAAGCATTTGTTTATCTCAAAGATTATTGCAAAGCGTGATAAGTCAACTTTAAAAACTTCCCGCGGCCGTGTGTATCCAAGAATATTTTGAGAACCATAAATGAAAGAGGATTATATGCTATAGGAACCACAATTTATATGATACAGGAACCACATGGTATTAGTACAGAATGACATTTCAGATAAGTACCCGCCCGAGTTCTCAATCAGCCACCCCAGTTTTGTTTTGTTTTGTTGTTCAATAATACCCATGTATACATTTTTGTGTGCAAACTAGCATAACAACAACAGTGAAATCAGTATCCCAGATAATTGAAAGTTATGCATCACTTATTCTGATATATATATATATATATATATATATATATATATATATATATATATATATATATATATATATAATTTAGTTATTCTTCTGTTAGCAGAGCTTCTATTACTATTTGTTTGTAATTGAAAAGATTTAGCAGGGTCTGACATTTTGGTGAAATGTTCTTTTTTGGATTTGCATCTTTTTACGGAATCAAAAAACATATATGTTAAAAATCGGCCTTAAACGTTTTTCATTAACTCTGATATGATGGTTAAAAAAAGTAAATGGTAAAAATGGTACTAGAACAGAATGGCGTTTAAGAAAATCCCTTTTGCAGTTCTTACTCAGGGCCCTGGTTTTTTATTGATAAGTTTCACGTATGCATTTTGTATGATTACTCTTATGTCGGCAACAGTTAAAATTATTATCCTAGGTTATTGTTAGTTATAGATCTTTTAGCTGTGATTTCTTTGCCTTGTTGTTTGCTTTGTTTTCGAAAAATGAATAAAAGACTCTACCTGATCTTTTGCTAAGTTATCATTGTTTTTAATGGATTTTATTTATTTACAAAAAGCGTATATATAACTCAGCGATGTTAGAATTCGGTGAAATAGGCTGTTCGCTGTTTTCCCTGTAATGGTAGTTCAAAAATCACGATTTCGAAAGAGATAAAATGTGTTTTCGACGTATGAAGCGTTACTTTAAACCCTTTGTCACACTTGACTGCATGGCATTTTGGCAGTCTTTACGTCTTTATTTGGGGTGTAAAATTGAACCACTAACATTTTTTCCTCCTTTTTGCCGTGTTCATAGAGTTTTAAATTACCTAAGGAGTGGCACTTTATTGATAAGATACATTAAATTCATTAAAAATCTTTTTTATTCATTCGTTTTTTACTAGTCCCTGTAAAAACTACACAATATGTGAATATCAGCAAGTTTCTTGACTTATGGGGTATTCTCGCTGGATGAGTTGATATGGAATGACTCTGAAGATGTTAAAATCAGGAGGGTGTCCAAAACAGCACAAGATTTATGAAAAGTTAAAATTATGCAAGGGCCTTCGGTTTTCGTTTTAAATTCCCCTATATGGATGACGCCCTGTTATGGCTTTTCCGAATTGGCCAACTTTTAAGAATATTTACTTAAGACAGTTACTTTGAAGTCACTCAAGGAAAGCTAGTCCAAGGCAGAGAAAAATGACCAATTCTAAAATATGATGTTATGGCTTTGTTACCAAAATGTATGCTTTTGCGTTGTTATGAATCAATTTCTTTGAGTATGAAATAAAACAAATGACTATCAAGGTGTTAATCCTTTGGCTTACAACAAAAATCTATACTGCTTATCTGATTAAATCTGAATTTAATCAATGTAGTATACGTCAAATATAGATAGAAAAAAATACGGGCTAACGGCCCAAGTAAAATTGCCATTGACACAATACAGCAAAATAAAATGTATCCGACAATTGATTTTTTGACTATTTTCCCTCATAAACATAGGGTTATAAACCTTTGAACTCCAGGCCCAAAGACAGCTATTTGCATAAAAGCAAAACGTTACATATACACTGTACGGAAGCTTACATGTTAGTCATTAGGTTTTTCGTTAATTTTAATTTATGACCTTTACTTACCGTGGTGCAAATATCTGACAAGATTCCATCCACAAAAGATAACGGATTACTTAGTATCTAATGGGTGTCAGAGGTCATATCCGGTCAAATACAATACACTTTCACAAAAGATAATGGAATAGTGAACGAACTAGATACTTTATTATACCATCACACATACCCATCAATATACATTATCCCCATGGCTTTCACAATGGCCCATGAACAATTTGAACGTTATGAAGTAGAACAAAGCAAGAGAGTACTGTGTATTGGGCGGTTATGTGTGAGATAATACACTGTCACCCGAGCGATATATGACATAACACCTCGAGCGTCAGCGAGAGGTGTTCATGGCATATATCGCAAGAGGGTGACAGTGTATTATTTGACATACATACCGAGAACAGATACAGTCATTTCATCCTAAAACACCCCTAAAACCGAATAAAGTGACCCTTTATCACGCTCTAGAGATGTTATATGAAGTAAACTCGTCCACGTGCTCTGGTCACCTCCCGCCAAATTCTTACGTAATACCTGACCAATTTGGTCAATTTTTGCTAAATACTTGTCATGAACGTTCAACTGGCGTGAAAAGTATTTAATCAATCGTCGACACTGACCATGCGCGTCTCAGCTGAGCCACACGTAGCTGGGACTGCTGCGGAAAAAAGGTTCCACGGCAAAACCTCTACTTTTTAGTGACATTTCTGATAAAAAAGGAGCATTGGACCGGAATATAGTCAAACTAATTTTTCACAAGTGCAAAGGAGAAAGAAATTTACTTCTTGGTGATATTTCTGACAACGAGGCAGTTTCGGAATATAGTCAAAATCGACGGATGTTTAATACAAGTTCAGGGGAGTAATAATTCTAGTTTTTTATTGTTATTTCTGACGACGAGGCGGTTACGGAATATAGTCAAAATCAAACGGATGTTTATTTCAAGGCCACAGGAATAATATTTCTACGTTTTGGTGACATGTTTTACTACAAGGCGGTTTCGGAATATACATGTGCTGGTTTCAGAGCATGGAGCATGCTATATGTTATACAAGTTCAAAGGGGGAAACGTTTGATTTTTACCGTTATATCTGATAAAGAGGAAGAATGAACAGCTTAGAAACAAAAGGTAAATAACACAGCCCTCGTTAAAAAGTCATAAATTTACAAAAAAAGTGTACGCACGTGTGGCTTAAATGTAAACTAATTCCCGTTTTCAAACCATATCCATATGATATGAATTAGTGTAATAAAATTATAGTTAATAATTGTTAAACGTGAAATGTTTATGCAAATTTTTTAAGAGTGAGAGATTTTAAATTTGTCTACTGGTAGATATATAACGCAAGCAACGTCACTATTCTCTTGATGCCAAGAAGGTCTCACGATCAATCTGTCTTTGACTTCCAGCATTTTAGAGACCTCGACTGATTTAACCAAGATGTAGTCGTGAAATTCTAGACTATATCGAGGTTAAATCCGAGTTTTCCGAGAGACGCTACGCAGAAATGTCGAGTGAAGCGAGATATTTTTGGGTAGCGGCTCGAGGTTGCCCTCGATCTTCACTGAAGCTTGTCTAAATGGACAGGCTTCAGTGATCATCATATCGCCACGGTCACATAACATCCCTAGGTATGTATATAAAGGCTACAGTGTATCCTGATATGTCATGTTTTCGCATGTTAAATTGCGCATTAATCTTTCTAGCAGCGAGGTGTCCAATTGCATTTCAAATTCTGCATAACAAACGTCAAAGGGTGATTGAGCATGATTTTTATATCTGAAGCACTGGGGGCACCCGCAAACATTTGAAAACTGCGCAAGTATCCAGATAGCCGTCGCTGCCCAGACTGGTCCTTTCATAAACCATGACAAACAACCAAGGACGAGAATAAATGCAGGACAGGGTTGGTAGTAATATTAATAAAACACGTGTAACCCTCCACTACATAAAGAATCTGTCTGACAAATTAAAGAAAAAGTAACAGTTCATAAACCATTACCTACCCTTAGAAAACAATTAGTCATTGCGAAGGACATAATAACCGCAAAAAAAAAACGCAGTAAACGATGTAAGGTGTAAAGACAGTGATTCCAAACACACACACACACACACACACACACACATACACACACATATATGTGGAAAATCAAACCCCCATATATATGTGACACATGTGACTTAGCAGTATTTAACCGCATCGGCCAATCTATATTAAAACTAGTCACTCATATGGTACTAAGGCGTTGTGTGATCTTTCCCAAAGAGGAGTGGTTCAGACAACGAATAAAAAAGACTCATAAGCGATTGAACAGGCTACCCTCACCAAGCACGGTAGCCTAAGATACGAACTACATGTACCACAACTCTGGGACCAGCTGTAAAGTGAGCTATACGCACCAGTATACACGGTTTAATTTCTTCCGCGAAGTGAAATGATTTTATTAAGATAAACTGTTTGGTCTTATATGCAATCATGAAAATAACGATAGATTTTCATACTCATAAAAATATCAAACATGAATCTTCTCCACGTTTTAAGCACGATCACTAAATGACATGAGATCTTTAAAATATTGTAAACATAACGTTTAATTTACAATTATAATTCCTTTTGTTTTGGTAATTGCCCCTCATCATAACATGCACATTTTCCCGTTTGTTTTGTTGTCAAGAAACAGATAAAAATACGTATCTTCTTGGAAGACATTTTTCCTCCAGTCCATAAATCAAAAATGCATGTCGAATTTATAATAAGATCTCAGCTATAAAAAAAGACTGCAAAATACACAAATTAGACGGCGAACTCAATAGTTCTGATAAAGTACGACATATTTGCTCCTCTTCTTGCCAGACGAATTTTTGATTTACTTTCAAGATGCTGCCAACTGTAAGTGAAAAGTCTGCCGAGTCCGGCGTGACAGTCATCACAGATGGTGGGTCCTCTCGACGTGACAGCGCCGAGGTAAGTGTTTCTACTTTGAAAATGTTAAGACCAAGAATTTTTAGCCTTATACAGGGGATAACAGGGGTGTGCAACCATGTTAAGCTGTAAAGGCTATAGAAATTGAAATTACTTTTCGAAAGGCCATTCCATACTAAAACAAACAACTTTAGGTCATGTCAATTGCACAAACATATCGTGTAATATTTTCATTATTTTGAATTGCCTTTTTTTTATTATATTTTAACTTTGGGTTTGTTCTTTGGGTTCCATTATCCTTAGATTCGGTACATTTCAGATGAAGGCGTCGTACAAGAAGTACATCATTGTTGCTGTTGCTGTCATTGTTGTTGTTGCTGTTGCTGTCGGTGGAACATTGGGAGCAGTTCACATGTCTAACAAAGATGTGTGGAAGGTGGGTCTACTATATTACAGCAGTAAAGTAAAAGAGAGTTATTATTATCATTGTTGTTGTAAAGATGTTCTAAAATTATACTAAATTATTATATGAAACAATCAGATCACTGGAGAAAAAGAATAAAATTATTAAACCCGAATTTGCGCATGAAGGATATCAGTTGCAAAGCAATAACTATAGATCTGCTTTTAAAGAAAATTGATGGAACTTAACGCAAAAATATTTTCAATGAAAGCAAAATTTCTCATCATCAACATCGCTATAAAATATTTCTTTAGGAGTACCATCTCCGTTTAACTGACAAGCAAGGGAAGAAAGTTGACGAAAAAGTTCAGGTTGATCTTAAAGACAACATCACCGTGTACAACGTGAACAACGAAAAGTTTCACGTCGCCATGGACAACTCGAGAGTGAGTAGAGGTTTTAACTGAATTTAGAAAATTAGTAACAAAAAGATCAACCCATAGTTTAGCTGCTATGGTGGTTATACCTAGTATGTTAAAGATGATAAATATAATACATTAAGTCCCGCTTGTCAACCCACTTTGCTAATTTAGTGAGTTGCTTAATTTATAAGCACCTAAAATACAAAAATTAAAAAGACTTGACACATAAATCTAGAAATGTCACCACATTGAATTCAGTAAATTCTATATATCACAGCTTAGGTGTTCTAAACTACATGTATAATTACCTTTTGACACAGTACAAGTAAAACAAGCCGATGTTGTTTACTAATAATTTACATTGTTGATTAGAAATGTTAAATACCCTGTTAGGACACTGTTGGGATGGCTATATGTAAAAACCATTCTACAGAGAAGAGTTGAGTTAGGCTCTTGGCGTGGATTGGAGTAACCTCAGCCCGGAACACATCAACAAACAGGCTGAGTTAGCAACGTAAAGGATTTATGACGTCACCGGCTTCGTGGCAGTTACATTGATTATTTACTCTGTGATGAAGTGCCTAGTGGCAACGCATTACTTTTGGATGGCTCATTCACTTGGACATTCACTTGAACAATGCATTTGCTTTGCCTACAAATTGTTGACAAATTTATGACAGATCCCCAGAAGGGACCTAAACAAAAAAATAATATACCGTAATTTCAAGGAAAAACTTGAAAATATGATAAAGCACTGCCGAGCTAGTTGAATTGTACATAATATCTAAGTAGAACTTATTAGAATCGTAGAGATGTAATATTTTGTGGGAATATTCCATCATATTTAACAAAAGTGAATTGCCCCTTTGATTTCAAGAGTCTGGTAGTATACAAGATGGAAATGAACAACAAGTTTGCTTGTTACTTGACTCCAATGAAGAAATATGAAGAGACTGACAGCAAGGACGTGGCCAACACTTTGGAACAACCGGTACGACTAACTTTATATTTATTCAGTCTTTTTGTTTACTTCTGTACATAAAGGATGGTATTGACTGTGTTTCAAAATATAAATTTTAAACATATGACAATAATGCAAGGCATGAAATAGTCTTTTGATACATTACCTGTACAATTATTATTTTAGAACACCGTCCAGAACACGACAGATGATGTAGAAGATGATGATGACCAAAAAAGCTTCGAGGTGAATACTTCCCCGATCAAAGATAAGTCCATCCTAAGTCCCAGGATGCAGGAATTCTGCAGGAATCTGGAGGCATACTGGCTCTCTCAGAAGGACGTAGATGGCGCCAGCACCCAAACCCCGGCAGGTACGCACAGTATAAATCTTTGTAATGTTTACCATAACGCGATGCAATACCTACAACAGTAAAAATGTAGGTAAATACACTTATAGCTCTGTATATAGAATCTACAGGACATTAAATTCTATTCTATTCTATTTTATTTTATTTCAGGAGGTATTCGCCAAAAGCGAGCTTGCTCTTGGTACCGTTGCATAAGGATTCAACGCATTTGTTTCAGGATTGGTTCTCGTCGGTATTGTTTTTATAGAATCACTCGTGGTTACTGTAAAAGATGCTACTAGCTGGGGTTAATAAACTTCTTGGTGAAATGTCCGTTTATCACAAGTATTTTTGCGAAGTGTAATTAAATAATCAAGTGACTTCAAAAATTCCACGTGTGTATTCAAGAATATATCAGAACCATAACAATTGCAGATCATTTATCCTCGATTACTGTAAGTTATGCATCTTTTAGTAAGAATTATATTTATTTTTTTATTCATATTCGAAATATGAGTAAAGGAGATGGACTGTCAGGTGCTGACTTTTGTTAAGGTGTGCTATTTTACGGAGTTTCTTATGTATGTGAATGATGGTAGAAATGGTCGAAAATAAGTTTCATTCTCTCTGAAATTATGATTAAAAGGTAAATCATGTAAAGGATGTTAGGACCACATGGTACAAATACAGAATGATTTAATTAGAAAATTTCTTCCGAAGTTCTTAACCAGCTGCCCCGTTTTGTTTTTAATAAGGTCCACGTCTGCATTTTTGTTTGTTAACTGTTATCACGACAACAGTGAAATCATTATCTCATTATCCTAGCTATAGATTATTACATGTGATGCATCTTTAAGTGATGCTTTTTTCTTGAGGTTTGCTTTATTTTTGAAAAGTAAGAGAAGTAGAAGATTAAAGAAAACACTAACTTTTTGCTAAGGTAGTACCAAAGTTTATGGAGAAATCGATGATGTAGGTTTTTCGTCGTCTCCATTGTGGAAGCGCACCCCTCGGGGTGGAAAACGGGCATTACAGGTATTCTTTACATCACTGAATGAGCGATTATGCATACATTGTACCTCAAATGAAGTAGAAAGCAAGAAACATTTTTGTACTTTCACAGGCTTTAGTCTCTCGACACCATTATTGTACGGTGAGTTATATTTTTAAATAAAATGATAACAATTATAATTATTATTATTATTATTATTATTATTATTATTATTATTATTATCTCCTGTGTTAAATGTATGATGGCCCCGTTTTGCTTTTACAGATACTATTATGGTTGGTGTTACAGATGTCAAATGCCGAGTTGTCAACCAAGAAAAGAAAGCGTGTGGCTTATATCACACACATACACAAACACACACGCACACGCATGCACGCACACAAACACTCATCCACACGCTTACATACAGAGCCATTCCTTAAGTAGATCTAGACTGTGGGGACTTAAACACGCATGACACTGAATCAAATAAAAGCTATGACAGTTACTGATTGTCATTATTTTATATCTGTGTTAACTGTATGAAAGTCGCATCGAAAGACACCACATGTTGCTGAACTGGACTTTTTATGTCTTCATTTCCTTACGTGTGTTATGTAGCCATGAAAGCATCCAAAATGAAAAACGTGTTCTTGTAATTTACATCGGGCCACGCCCACACGGCGTATTTCGAAAATGGTTACCCCGTGATTATTCCAAAAAGGTGGAGAGTGATATAAATGTAAAATGTAAGTGCAAATGTATGGCATTTCATGAAAAATAATGTAAGATTAATGCAAAGAGACAATTTGTCTCTCTCTCTCTCTCTTCAACTTGTCATAATCATAGTTATCAGGTTTTAGAGTGCATTTACATAGCTAATACAGTTTTTCAGGAAATACATCTGTTGAGCACGTGACAGTCTAAACGTTCTTCATTTGTAAACGACAAAATTATTCACACTCGTGCGTTAAATGAAACCGCAAAATATATTTTCAGTTTTCGTGGAAGGCATTTTTTCATCCGTAGTCTCTCATCCATGGAAATTTGTTTAAATTTCACGAGGAGTGCGTGTAGTATGATTAATCAGATACTTAAAAAGACATAAAGTGTTGTTTAATATTTTATTCATCTTCATTTTATTCTAAAGGCATTAAAACAACACGGGGTGTTTTGACTTAAGACCCTCATCAATGCAATAAAGTAAACGTGTACCTTGTGCAAAGATCATTATCTTTACACAAGCTTCCATGGACAGAGTTTATGATCATCAAAATACCAAGAAAGAAGCTTTTTGTTCATCTTTTTTTTCCAATAATGTATTGACCATTTTGCTTATTGAAAAATAAGACATAAGCGTTTACATTCCCCGTATTTTTTTGTTTTTAATTCCCCAAGGTGAATAATTACTGTGGATTCAGTTGCTATATGGAATGGGCGGAGCTACTGTGGTGTCACATCCCTTAGCAAAATGAAAAGTTTGCAGCAAACTTGCAAAAAATTTGCAGCAAATTTGCTGCAAACCAAATAGTTTGCAAGAGACTGTTTGCAGGTTGTTGCAAGAAAAATCACAGTTGTTGCAAATTTGCTGCAAATTTGTAGGAAGATTAAAAGTTTGCAGGTAGTTCGCAAGAAAACTATCATTTTCTAGCGAATTCGCAGCAAATTTGCAAGAAAGCTTCTATTTTCTTGCAAATTTGCAGAAAATTTGCAAGAAGACCCTCATTTACATAAAAGTTTGCTGGAAGTTTGCAAGAAAGACTATACACTGTTGCAAATTTGCAGCAAATTTGCAAGAAACTGCTCATTTACATAAAAGCCTGAAGAAAGTTTGCAAGGATAAATATACCCTGTTGCAAATTTGCAGAAAATTTGCAAGAAAACCTTCATTTACATAACATTTTGCAGATAGTTTGCAAGAAAGATCAACATTGTTGCAAATGCAGTAAATTTGCAATAAACTCCTCATTTACATAAAGGTTTGCAAGAAACTCAGCTTTTATACACACCAAGTTAATTCATTTGCAAGAAATTGCAAAAAATTGTTTCATGTTTGCAGCAAATTTGCAAATTTTTTTTTCATATAAAAGTTTGCCCGAGTTTTGCAAGAAAGTCCATACCTTTTTTTACTAACATACAGTTAAATAAATGATGTTTGCACTGAGCATGGGTGTCAGAAAGTGCCATTTTCAAGCCAAAATATTAGTATTAAGTTTAAAAAAAGAAAAAAAAAGACCAAGTTAACTAACAGCTTATGAGATTTTTGCACGAAACTAAGAAATTTATAAACTTTAGTTTATGAGAAGTCTGAAGACACCTGAAGACACTTAGACATTTGTTAATAGTTTGGGAAAAGTTTGCAAGATGACATTTACTTAGTTTGCATAAAATTTGCGAGATACTCAGCAGTCTACTTACAGTTTGCAATAAGTTTGCAAGAAACTTGGACATAAACTAACAATTCACAAGAAGTTTGCAAGAAACTTAAACAATTACTTACAGTTTGCGAAAAGTTTGCAAGAAACTTAGTCAATTACTTACAGTTCGCCATAAGTTTGCAAGAAACTTAGACATCAACTTACAGTTCACAAGAAGTTTGCAAGAAACTTAGACAATTACTTACAGTTCGCGATAACTTTGCAAGAAACTTAGACAATTACTTACAGTTCGGGACAAGTTTGCAAGAAACTTAGACATTTACTTACAGTTTGCGATAACTTTGCAAGAAACTTAGACATATACTTACAGTTCGTGATAACTTTGCAAGAAACTTAGACAATTACTTACAGTTCGCGACAAGTTTGCAAGAAACTTAGACATTTACTTACAGTTTGCGATAACTTTGCAAGAAACTTAGACATTTACTTACAGTTCGCGATAACTTTGCAAGAAACTTAGACAATTACTTACAGTTCGCGATAAGTTTGCAAGAAACTTAGAAATTAACCTACAGTTCACAAGTTTGCAAAAAAAAAAAAAGGGCTATTTGCTTACAGTTTGCAAAAAACTTATAAAAATAAAAATTAACTTTTTTTTTTTTAAATAATCAAGATATAGGCATTTGAAAACTTCTTTTCCATTCTCGAATCCATCCTTACTCAAACTAACAAAATTGTACTAAAAAAAAAACAAACAAACAATTCATGTANCAAATATCTGTTGTAAATTTTGTGACCCAACATTACTTTTAATAGAAATAGTTTCTCTCATATCGTGAGGATTGCTGCCTTCCGTGAGATTCGTACCTATGTGATCTCTCATTATATTTGTCGTAATCCCTTCCGTTGCCGTAGTTGTATCGGTGCGTCGTCTCCCGCTCGTCGGACCGTCTCCTGCTGTCCTCTCTATAATAGCGGTGGTAGGTGTCGGTTGAATTACGTTGCCCGTTAGAGTAGTGGCTTCGTGAGACGCGGTATTCACCGCCATGCCTCCCGGGCCTGACGTTTGGGTGCTTTCGGTTATCCCTTCGTGTGTGGGTGGGGGTTTTCGTTGCATTTTTGTTACGAAAGGGCTGGATTTTTATATTATCATTCCAGTTGTCGGTGTTCAAAACAAGCTTTTTATACACTGCTGGTATCTTAATGACGAAAGATTTTTTACCGTACTTCTCAGACAACAGTCTGCAGGAAACCCCGTCTATCCCCATGCTTGAGACATGGGCTACCATATCATCAACATCGTTTTCAGGGGACACATTACCAACAAAAATATCTTCATTGTTACTCGAGGATTGAACACCGACCACTGGTTTTATAGCAGCCTTGTGCGCACGGGTTGTGCTTGCATCGGCAGAGGTGACGGGTTTGATGTGGGGAGTCTGTTCATCACCTACAACTTTGAGATTGCTGGAATCTTGGTTACCCCCTGGGATATTTGCATCAGCATGTGTAGAAATTTTTTCAATCAAACCTTGATATTGATGATGAAAACTAAAATCAGCCAACACATTATCGGGGTCGTCGCAATCCTCCGCTGAATCATCCTCGCGATCATCATCAGTATTTTCTTCTCTGTTGTGTTCTGAGTATGTTACGCTTACGAGATTATCGTTCTGGGACTTGTTGTCGCAGTGTTCCTGTGGAATTAATCCTGAAGCGTCCAGTCTACAGTTGAGGGCGTCAACCTCGACGCGAAGAGCTGCATTTTCCTCACTGAGCTTTTGGGACAGCTTTTTCAGATTTTTAATATCTGCATCATACTCAGATCTGATCGTACTAATCTCATACGAAGAGTTATCCCTTTAAAATTCTCAGTTTAGATTTCATCATTAATAAAGCAAAACTGCCTTTCTTTAATGAAAATCTGCACTAATGGGGTCATAGCTTAATAACAAGCTCTTAGAAACTAAAATGACGGCAAGGGATTGTGGCCCATACAAATGTAGTAAATTATGCCAATTTTGGTGATAAAATCTTGTTCAGGGATGAAGTTACGCCCCATACCGATTACTGCAGAAAAAAACATTTTCTGTATCGATGACAATAAAGGGTTACAATACCCTCAACGGCTTTAGGCGATCTCGCTTACTTAAATGTCTGCATGGCTACAAAGTTGGGACTCTTTCAAACTGGTACCATATAGAAAAGTGTACCGCTCGAGGTGAAAATACCCTAGGTTCTAGATTCCGGTATTGCCAGCTCGATCTTGATTTCATATATAACCCATATCAACAATACCGGCTCTAGTGACCAGCCGCCAAGTTACACTTCCATCAATCAAAAAGAACTGCTCCGCAGTGAATCTGCAGTTGAATGTCATCAGATTAAAATGAAACGTAAAACAGATTTAATTCTGCTTTATTTAGTTTTATTTGCTGTATTTAAGATGTAAAGTGAAAAAAAATAATATTCTTCGAACAGAAAAGATATATCCAATGTTTTTGTATTTTTGTTTATCAAAGAACATTTAGTCCTGAGATGTACACGTGCGCAATACACGTGCCTGCCGTGTGCCAAATTTGACAGCTACACTGTATGCCCGATACCACTATAAGGGCTGCGCAATGGCTACACCAAAATCACTATTGTGGCACTGACCTTCGACTGCAAGATATTTTCAATTCAAACTTCGTCAGGCACTTTGCTTCTTGTCTCGTCTGCACGAGATAACTTCAGCGCGAGGCGGGAAAGGCAGCTCCAGGCGGCCAAACCTGTGACGCAAGAGACTTATGACTTCCAAATATGGATCCAGGCGGACACAGCTGTGACGGGTGACTTCCAAATATGGAAGCGCCCCAGGCAAAATTTTGAAGAAGAACGCCCTCAGATTGTCGCTGTTCGTCAGAGCTAGTAAAAGCGACTCCATCACAAGGTATATATTTAACAAGCTAGCTTTTACGTTGCTCTGACACTCAGGGTAGGTGAAAAGGGTATTTTAAACAATCAAACTGCCAGACTTAACTTCACAGTTTTTACCTGTGTAGCCAGGGCCACAGACACATTTATAACCGTTTACCGCATCAATACATGTGCCATGCAAGCATGGCCAGCTGTCGCATTCCTTTACTTTAGTATCACACTTCATCCCGATGTACCCAGCTTGGCAGCGACACACGTGACCGTCAGTAGGACTGTAGTCACATCTACCTCCGTTCTGACACAGGCATCGCTCACAGCGGGAACCGGTCCACAACTTTGGGCATGTGCACTGGAAGGTCTCATCGAGCTGTGTGGTACAGCGTCCGCCATTAAGACAGGGGGAGCTGTCATAATCAGTCTCCTTACATTGCGCGCCGCTTTTGCAGGGATTTGCAGAACATGGTGCTGTTGTAGATGTACTTCCTGTGAAAAAGACAAAAACATTAAATCGATCCAAGTCAGGGCCCGCTTACAAATCAGCCTATAATTAAAAGACGAGTGTCTATTTTACCTCATAAAACGAGGAATTAGTGATAATAAATGGCTGTCAATGTTCTAAATGCATATTTGGTATTTTTTCGCCAACATTTCCCCCGCTATCTCTTCAAATCCTGTAAACACGAACTGGTTTTAATAACACATCCCCGATAACTGTGGTAAATGTACTCTCTTAAAACCCTCCCTTAGCAAAATGAATAGTTTGCAGCAAACCAGCAAAAAATTTGCAGCAAATTTGCTGCAAACCAAATAGTTTGCAAGAAACTGTTTGCAGGTTGTTGCAAGAAAAATCACAGTTGTTGCAAATTTGCTGCAAATTTGCAGGAAGATTAAAAGTTTGCAGGTAGTTCGCAAATTTGCAAGAAAGCTTCTATTTTCTTGCAAATTTGCAAGAAGACCATTTACATAAAAGTTTGCTGGAAGTTTGCAAGAAAGACTAACATTCTTGCAAATGCAGTATATTTGCAATAAACTCCTCATTCACATAAAGGTTTGCAAGAAACTCAGCTTTTATACACACCAAGTTTATTCATTTGCAAGAAATTGCAAGAAATTGTTTCATGTTTGCAGCAAATTTGCAAATTCTTTTTCACATAAAAGTTTGCCTGAGATTTGCAAGAAAGTCCATACTTTTTTTTACTAATATGCAGTTAAATTTATGATGTTTGCACCGAGCATGGGCGTTTAGGAAGTGCCATTTTCAAGCCAAAATATTAGTATTAAGTTTAAAAAAAGAAAAAAAAAGGCCAAGTTAACTAACAGCTTATGAGAAATTTGCACAAAACTAAGAAATTTATAAACTTTAGTTTATGAGAAGTCTGAAGACACCTGAAGACATTTGCTTATAGATTGCAACAAGACATTTACTTTGTTTGCATCAAATTTTCAAGATACTTAGCAGTCTACTTACAGTTCACGATAAGTTTGCAAGAAACTTGGACATAAACTTACAATTCACAAGAAGTTTGCAAGAAACTTTGATAATTACATACAGTTTTCAATAAGTTTGCAAGAAACTTAGACATAAACTTACAGTTCACGAAGAAACTTAGACAATTACTTACAGTTCGCGATAACTTTGCAAGAAACTTAGACAATTACTTACAGTTCCCGATAAGTTTGCAAGAAAATTAGACATTAACTTACAGTTCGCAAGAAGTTTGCAAAAAAAGGCCATTTGCTTACAGTTTGCAAAAAAACTTATAAAAATAGAAATTTACTTTTTTTGAAGTAAGCAAGATATAGGCATTTGAAACTTCTTTTCCATTCTCGAAACCATTCTTACTCAAACTAACAAAATGATACTAAAAAAAAAACAGTTCATGTACAGTTAAGGATTTTGCCCACTTTTTGGCCAAATTTATTTATTTGCATAACCCCACATAAAAAAAATAGTTCCAAAGGCTCATATAAATGATTATTTATTTATTATAACATTTGTATTTGATATAATTTTAGTTCTAATGTATTATGATCAAATTAATACTTTGATTTACTGCTTATAAAACCGAGTAACCAGGATGATGTTAAGAGTTCATAGGGTAATCATGATTTAGGCAGATTTGGAGCAATACTGAATTATGATGTAACCTACCAACTATCAATGAACATAAAAATCAACACTACATGGGATGACGGGGTCATCATTGGTGGCGTAGGTATCCAAAAGCAACAGAAGTCAACAGCGGGAAAAAGTGGAGAGCGGAGAACCACTGTGGCAGAGTTGAAAAGGATGGCCGTGGATCCGGAATATAGAAGAATGGGTGTAGCCAAAGCCCTGTTGGACACTGCCATCGAGTTTGCCAAGCAGCAAGGCTACGATGTGATTATATTGGACACATCTGAGATCCAGCAGGAAGCCATGCGCTTTTACTTGAAGTGTGGATTTGAGGAAATCGGTGTTACCCGGTGTGATACAGTGTTTCCCCTTTTCAGCTACAATTTACACAATTTCAGACTACGTCTTAACAAAAAGGCACAGGTACAAGTACAATTATTTTTGTCAACTGTTGAACGCTGATCTTACATGAGATTATTGCTATATGCTGACAAACACCCTTAAGTTATATGCCTACCATAGGTTTGTATGGTCTGTTATTGATATTATTTTTGGGTAAAATTAAACAATGCCTTTTGGTAATTCTCTTAGTTACAATACTTGAAACTGTATGCTGGCATTTGGTTGACTTTTGAGGCTAAAGATTGACTTCAGATGCATGGAGTGATCGAATTAATAGAAGAAATTATATAAACCCGGTCCTGAATTTGATGGCCGCCCCTGGTACACTAAAGTAAAGAGTACATCCACAGGGGGACGGGGACGATTGTTCTACCCCCCTCCTCCAAACCAGAGGGCGCTGGGCACTTTGGGTGCAGATAATACCCTGACACCGAAAGTGACACCAAGATGGAGTTCACAATAAAGATTAAGGGCAGAGATAATGTTAACTAAGAAATTGAGCCCACATTTAATTTTGATGATTTCAGACTTAACAGCATATTAAGGATTAAGCGCAGAGATAAATGTTAAATAACCAATATGTGGTGACTTCCTTCACTTCCCTCAGTGTAACAGCTGGCTCCGTCACAGCATTGNTAAGATTTTTAATATCTGCATCATACTCAGATCTGATCGTACTAATTAGGCCAATTAATTCGGCTAGATTGGCAATGTCATTCTCAGACGCGCTGTGACGAGCTATGTTATTTGCCTGGTCTTTGGGGCGGAATACTTTATCAAGGTCTTTCGTTTCCCTTTTGTTACAGATGCTATATCCGAGATGAAAAATATCAGGGATAATGGTGTTTTTGGATTGTCGATTTACTGGTTTGCGGTCTTTTAAATGAGGAAACGTGGTTTGGATCACTTCACATAAGTTATGAAGCAGGGCTGTCAGTATGTCCATTTGAATTCCTGACAGAAAGTTTGTTATTTCGTCCTGCGAGCTAAGATAGATTCGATCCAGTGAAGCTAAAAATATATCCACTAATTGCCCTTTCTCAACTCCATTTAAGTCTGAAAGACAATCTGCAGCAGTGAATTTGGTATTTGAGAATCTTTTGCGCTTACAGTCCTTACACAACATAAGGTCACCCTGACACAGGGACACTTCTTTGCCATGACGCCTATCAGGGCAATCACCCTCCGGCGTACCGTCGCACTTCATAATTGCAGTTAGTTACAGTTATGACGAGAGCGCTGCAAAGTGAAATAGTTGTCTATGAATGCAAATGTAAGCGTCACTGATGTGTCAGTCTCAGACACCAATTTTTTTGCACCAAGTTCCCTTTCCAGCAAAACCAAATCCAAATCCAATAACGATCCAGGATGAGCCCGATTGACTTAAAAATATGCTGTACAAATTCTGATTACCTTTGATAAGTCAAAGTATGTAAATTCCAAGATTTTGTCACTGGCCACTAAAGTCTGTTGCAGCTGTGTGACCTTCACCTCTAATATAAATGCATGTATTAATTTTTCAGTGGTTTTGTTATTTAACACTTTCCTTATTTTTCCAATGCGCCATAGTGCATAAGATGCTGATTTACACACTTCAGATACACGCTTCCCCATAGTGCCATTTCCAGATTTTTTACAGAGCTAGATCGTTCTGTAAGAACATCTCCTATGCAAATGTTAAATTATACAATGTGCCTTTAGATTACCTTCTAGTTTTTGGAGATGGAAGGCCCAAGAACTAAATAAGGCTAAAACTTTGAGAAACAATATTGACAAAAAATAAATTATTGGACTGTGCTGTTCTTTACCTGGTTGAGAATTTAGGTCAATAAGTTAACTGTGAGTTTGAACTAAAGCGTCAACATTGCTTACCAGTGATGTGGGAAAAGCTCAATCTGAAATGCGCACCTTTTGCATTGCAGCAAGGAATGCATAGGTCAGTGGGTTCGATGTGAGTTTGAACTAAAACACCAACATTGCGTACCAGTGATGTGGGAGAAAAAACTAATTCTGAAAGGCGCGCTTTCTGCATTGCAGTAAGGAAGAAAAAAGAGACTATAGTATGCACTGGGAATTTCAAGTAGTACAAACGTTTCTGCAAAAATAGATAAATAAATAAACAAATAAAAATAAAAATTGGTCAAAATCCATAAATACATGTATCATATAAAATGAAGGAAAACAAATTTGCCATCTGATAGACGTCCATCTTCAGGTATGATTTGATGAGATTATACTAACATACGTTACGTCTTTTATTTGCAAAACAAAATATTGGAAAGAAGAGTTTTGAATAGACTAAATATTTTAGCGTTGTTACAAGACTTATAAAATATAGTCCTTCAGGCAGACCCCTAAATGTTGGTCCATTGGTACGACTTGGGTGACCAAGGTTCATTGGTATCTTGACAAAACTTAGAAGTCAGATTATGTGTGGTAGCACTTGCAGGTCAGTAGCTTGTGTAAATGGTAATTTTATAGCACCTTGTTGCATAACTGGTTGCATCTAAAACGATGGGGGTAGGAGACTGTGTCAGGAGGAAAGGCTTGCTCTTTAAACTGCATAAATAAGATGTAGGTGAAAAATTCTACAAAAACTATAAAAGCAATATTTGAAAACTACACCGCATGCATCTAAACTACCCATGGACTGACAAATTCCTTACCAACATTTAGAGGAGTTAAACAGGGAGAAACACCGATTCCCTTACTTTTTTTATACATGTATATTCATTGATGACATAGTTAGACTAATATATGAACCAGAAAGCAAAGTCCCATCAGTTGATAGGAAACCCATTGCTGGTCTTTTTTATTTCGACGATTAAGTTTTGTTTGCGGAAAGTGCATAAGGCCTCCAGTATAGTTTGAAACATGTATAGTTTAGCATACTGTGACAAGCAGTAGCCTCCATAACACAAGCCATAATATGTCGTGTAATAGAGGATGAAGAGCACTTTTTAATTACCTGTTTAATTACCTGCCCTCTACACAGTTAGGAACTCTTCCGAGTGGTACAAAGCGGCCATACATGATTTACGCATTTAAACAACCCTAACGAACAACCCTAATGAACAACCCTAACGAGCGGTGATAATTTCCTTGGCCAAATTCCTTAACCTCGCTTTTGAGAAAAGACACTATGCTGTATCTTCCACTTAGTGATGTCTAAGGCGATAAATAATTACTGTAAAATCGCGGTTCATTTCACATAGTAGAAAATAAGCTCGTACATGCCTAATTTTTCTATACCTTAGTCAAGTATACAACGATAAAAGCATGATGCTAACTTACGTTGTTGGCTCGTCATTAAGATTGCACCTTAGTTTATGATTATGAATTACTATGTATGTGAAATAACGATGCATACCTATATATGTAATTCTGGTATATGCATCTGTGTAAAAAAATCTGTATTATTACTATAACCATCTATCTCTGTAAATTTTCTCCAGTTCTGTCTGGTGTAATAATTATGAATAAAGCATGTGTGTAAACTTTTGTGTTATGTGTATTGATGTGAATAGAACAGTCGGTTGCTTTTATGTTGTGTGTTTTTAGTTAGTTATTTAAATACCTTTATTTAATGTGATATGGAGTGTAATTTTTTGTTTGTCTGTAACTATTTTAATCAGTTATACTGAATACAACTGACAAAATCTTTAGGAATGACGTGTTTTTTTCTGTGAACAGTCTTGTTAAATAGACAGTCAATCGGTTGTGTGCCTTAAAAGCAATTTTATCCTCCCTCTAAAGCCTATCAACAGCCAGAGCCCGTCATTAGGATTTTTCCATGGTGGTAACATTTCAGTTTTCAAACCCTAATATTGCCAATCCCAATCATATCTGGATGAAACTTAATAATAATCATCATCATCATTTATTAACGTGTCATGTGTATAGAACACCCAGCTCTTCGGGCTTATAAACACCTGTTGTATACTATTTTTCCTGTCTCAATTCAAAAATCTTAATAATAAATTTTGCTAATTGCCTCAATTTTTTTCCATTAAGTCTTCTATAGAAATGTCATTTGTATCATTTTTTTGAATCTCCAACTTTTTATAAAATTGATCTCTTTTCTCTGTGTAAGCAGTGCACCGAAGTAAGAAATGACTCTTATCTTCTAGTTCTTTTTTGCATACTTGGTATATTCTTTCATCTAAAGGTGTATTTGTATACCGTCCAGTTTCTACCTCCAAAGGCAAAATGCCCATTCGAAATTGAGTAAAAAATTATTTTTCTTTTCTATTATCTACGTGTAAATATTTTTCAGTTTTCTATTCTTTTTTTAAATGTCATATATGTTCGAAGTTTAGGGAATTTAAAAATGTCTTTTTTTCCATTTAATTTGAAATTTTTCATAAAAGAGTTTTTTAATGTATTCTATATCCACAATTTGTTTGTTAAAAAAAAGGTTTCCATTTTACAGAATTTGAATATCTCTCTTACCTCAGAGCACCAGTTTTTCCCCCAATTTGTCATCTTCTAAAAAATCTGTTTGACAAGTCTTTCATTTTGGGTGAATATTAAATTGTTCCAAAGTCTAAGTATGTTCAACCACCTATTAAATTTTAGTGGTATCCAACCTGAGTCACTATACAGACTAATTTTTGGTGTAAATCGGTGTACTCCCAAATAGTATCTTAACGCATTGAGCATACTTTTTCACAGGTTTCACTTTCTGAGAATCCCCAGACCCACGACCCATATTCTAAAATTGGAGTCACACAACTGTTAAACAATTTTGGTATGTAGAGAATCCCATTTGACCAACCTTTTTTGATTTTGCTATAATCAAACCCAGTGCTCTAGTTACTGATTTTTAAAATTTATTGTAATATTGCGACATAAACCCCCAGATATTTATACTTATCAACTCATTCTATATGGTGACCTCCAAAATATACAGGATCTGCAGCACATTCTTTGTGTCTAGGCCTATAATGTACACACTTTGTCTTCTTGTAATTAATTAGCACATTCCATTTGCTAAGTATTCACCATTGGTCCACCACCTCCAGGCTGCTGTTCAGTTCTTCTGTACTATCAGATACTATTACCAGATCTCAGCATAAAGGAGACCTGTTAGACCCCATTCCCAGAGATTAGATCGATCTAACTAGATCGACCTAACTCTCTGGGGGTTCACGCTAAATAGCTGTCAGCCGAGCGGACACGAAAGTTAATTATCCCCTTACAGCTTGTAGTAGGCAGGACGGACATTTAAGCCGGATTATTTGACAGTAATCTAGTGAGACTCCCCACGGGGATAGATCGATCTAAAATCTATGGGAATGCGCCCTTAGATTCAAACTCTCATTTATATTGATCCCTCCTTTATGTTTATTTAGCTCAGAGATCAGATTATTTAAAATGTAGGTGACAGACTATCCCCTTGTCTAACTCCACTGGTGGTGGTGAACCATGGTGACAGCTTTGAATTTAATCTTAGACATGATTCTGTATTACCATATAAGCTATTAACATGATTCTGTGTAACTTAGTGTAGTTGACGTGCAATACCTGTGCAACTCCATTGATGATTGAAAGGTTGTCGGTGTAGCCAGTGCGTTTTCAGAGCCAAGGTGGTCATGATGAGTAAACGAATGTACGCAACTTCAAACTGAAGATAGGCTTTAAACATCTTTTCTATTGTTGTGTCCGTTAACATCAAAGAGAGGAAGATAAAGCGTTCTAATATCGACCAGTAAGAAGCGTCCATGGAGGTCGCAGAGGTCAACATATCAGACCAACCAATTGATTAAATTGATGATTTGTCAACGACAACATCATTAAAATTTTCAAAGTTGCATAGTTTATTGCTATATGTTCTCAACCTCATTATCTGGTGTAAAATGGCGCAACCACTGGGTTGCAACACAAATACATTTTCTCATACGAAAATATAGGGTTTGTCATGGTCAGCTTGGGCCAGAGTGTCAGGAATTCCAAGCGTCTATTTTTATATTCTAATTCATTCTTCAACCGAACATGAATTATTTTTCTAACCGCCACTATTCAAACTTGAAGAAAATACCATTTTGAAAAAGACTTTGTACCGTAACCGTTTATCCTCTGACTGCCAGGTAGCCACGTTTTGATTGAAACATAAAACATATCATTAACAAAATTAAGAAGACAGTTGATACATGAAATTTCATTCGAGAGTTTACGTTAAACATCGTTTCGTCTGATGTCTGTAACAGAGTACACAAAAACGGTCTTAGAACTTTACTGCGCAATTTGCTGCGGTTAGCAGAGCTAAGGATTAGGTATTCTCATTGTAATAATCGAACATCAGATGCAAGTAATGCCGTGAGTAAAAGTCCGTTATCACACCTGGTGACCTTTATTTTATTGAACCGACCCGGAAAGATATTTATCTTTAGGTTGCACTCAGTGAATATGCCGGCGTCTATCATGTGGCCACGGGCACATAAACTTACAAAACATAATTCTAATCCACTCCCATCAAAATGACAGAGAAATGGCTTTTGTGGTTGTAATATGCGCTGCCATACTCCGTCGGCTCCCCGTGTAAACAGGCAATTGTGGAAGTTCTATTCTTCGACAGGGCCTAATTAAAACCTTCCGCGAGACTTTCTACACTAAGGCAGGCATCTGCAGATAAAATTAAAAGAGAAATGTAAATAAACAACGACAATAGTGGTATGAACAAATCTCCTAACTCGCAATAGGCTACATATCTTTAGGTAAGAACATACCAAAGTCAAAATTCATAACACAGATTATTGAGTAGGCAAAATGTATACTATTATTAATGTCATGTTTATGTATTGTATTTTGTTCGACACTGGTTGCTATGCGTAGGATGCATATTTAGGAGAAAAATTTTTTGTTGCTGGACTATTTCCATACCTAAACACATAAGAAAAAATGAGTCCTTGAGCAGTGATTCGGGTGATGTCACCGATTGGTTTATTTCAGGTATTTATCTTTTCATTACCAAATCATAGATCTAGAGCAGGCAAAACCAAATGCAAAAAACAGAAGTATGGTGACGTACCGGGTATTTGTAATCACGCCTAGTTTTTAGGAATGAAGCGACGTGTAAAATGGATATTGAGACATTGGTTTCGGTCTTAGAAAAGGAAGTAACAACTTGGTCAATAAAATCGTTACCTCTCTGGAATTTAAGGCTTACTACAGAAACATTGGTAACCTTGCGACAATCAAAGAAAAGTTCACGGTATTATTATTGCTGTTGTTGTTGTTGGTATAATTAAATTGTTCTTTAGTCTAATATAAGTCCAAAATTGTATTTAACATGTTGAGTTGACTCTCAGTAATAATGTCTTGTAAAAGAATAAAGCATTAATTTTCTTCAATCAACAGCTAGTATTGAAATTGTTTTTTTTTTTACCCCAATATTTTTCTGTTTGGCTAGAGCATCTTTAGCAGAGTATGAGGCTATCAAAGTAAAAAAATAAAATAGCTTCCATCCAGGAGATACGCCGTAATAATAAGACATGTCGAAATAGGCGAGTATTCACTGGTATTAGCTTTCTATTATATTGACTGAAGGAAGTTGCATAAAGTAGAATCTTCCATTTTATCAGTTTGTTCAAATCCTTTATATAGGCATATATCAATAGAGTGTAACTGCGTCATTGAAATTTACATGCTTGCCTGTAGTTACATACGAAACGTTCTCGAGTATTACCGCTTTCTTTCTCGGTCTGCTTTAACACACACTATCAAGGTCGCAGGACCTATTTGGACTTTGCAACCATTAATTCTAGGTAAATTTATTTTCAATAATTTGTTTTGATATCTTCGTCATATCATGACCAGAAATTGTGCAGTCATTACCTAGCAATAGCGTATGATTTTATCCACAATTTATAAAAAGTAACTGGTGAGTTATCATTCTTCATATATAAATATCTGGCAGTATCTTAACGCAGGGTAACTGCTTGAATTGTTAAAGAGGGCAGTGTTTGTTCTGATCTTTTTCCAACGATAATGCAACACAGCTCTCCATTGACAGCATTTCTTTGGCATATTATATGCTTACACGATAAAGTTATTTGTAGTTTAGGCCACACTTTTTTATTTTTATGACATTTTTTGACATCCTCTGGGGACCCCAAAAAAAAAAAAATTGCTTAAGAAAAGTTATGTTTTCAGTACACAGCTGGAAACACTAATTTACCACAGAAACACGTATCAAACTAACAACATGTCTTTATCCATGCTCTCAAAATATAAAAGCATTGTGAATAGGGCCTACTTCGTAGAAAGGTAAAAAGTCATGTATATATATATGCTGCATATTACCAAATCTATTTAAGGTTATTTCATGCATTCTGTTGGTAAAACAATCAATAAAACAAATATCAAATAAACAGCGTGTCTTTATTTGTNTTCATCCCACTCTGTGATCAACTACACTACACTCACCCCTTAGGAAACTGTGACACTTCATCCCACTCTGTGATCAACTACACTACACTCACCCCTTAAGAAGCTGTGACACTTCATCCCACTCTGTGATCAACAACACTCTACACTCACCCCTTAGGAAACTGTGATACTTCATCCCACTCTGTGATCAACAACACTCTATACTCACCCCTTAGGAAACTGTGACACTTCATCCCACTCTGTGATCCTTGCTACAAATAAACTTCTGGAAAAGTCCTCAGGTCTTTCATAAAACCCTGTAATAATAAATAAACGTAACTCATACAGCTGTTACCCCCAAATGCTGAATTCATTTTAAATGAACAATATTCAGCAGAGTAAAAAAAAAGCCTCAAAAATGTTGCAAAAATGCATCTGCACATCAGTTCAATTACTGATCTGTCAAAAAAAAAAAAAACGATTTCTTCTTTTTTACTGTGATAACATTCATTCTATTTCTCTTCAGCTGACATTTCATCTTTTCAGAATGTGCACACTTGCGCGCGCGCGCACACACACACACACACACACACACACACACACACACACACACATACACACACACAAACACACTAACAGTGCAGTAAAGTACCTTGTGGGCAGTCTGTCATAGCTATACATATTCTTGGCACTCTAGGGTCAATGGGGGAGAACAGAGCCTTGTCCTTGTTCCTGTCCTGCATCAGTTTGATGTGACCCGTGGAAGCACGGCTGTGCTTCTTCTCTATTATATATACAACCTACAATGACATCATCAAATTGTGTACACAACTTACAGTGACATCATCAAATACTACATACAACTTACAGTGACATCATCAAATTCAGTAAAAAACTTAGTGACATCATCAAGAACAGCATGACAGTACAAAATTTCATTAAATAATAATAAACAGTTTTCTTTTATAAACTTTATACAAAAATAATAATTATTACCTAATGGCTAAATGAATTTCACGATGCAGGTAGACTCATTAAAGAACTCCTTTTAGACTCCTCAAATGCCTGCCGTGTCCAGACAAACACTTACCGTTCCCATCCTCTGCAGAAACTTGTCGTGGTTAACCTGGGCCTCCTCCTCCGAGTTGCCTTCATGGAACAAAACCTTGGCTGCTGGACTTTTCCCATCTGTGAACTGCTTCAGAGTGGTGTGCTTATACCTGGGAGAACCCTTCTTCTGAGACCTGATGGGCAATCACAGTATCTTACAATTCACCGCATTCAAAAACAATTATGCTTAATTTTTGTTTATTATAAAGACAATACATATTTTTCTTTTCAAGTGTAAGAATAAACAATAACGGGGAATGTTTGACAAATCTTCTCCAAATAATGAGAAAGCTTCTAATTTCATAAAATTTGTATACAATCCTTTCCCAAACAAACAAGAACGAAAGCAGAAAACATATATTTGACAACATCTATGCATTTAACTCACTTTTCCTTCTTTTTGACTGAACTGGTTGCAGTCTTCTGTAAATCAGCACTGGAAGCATCTTTGCTGGGGGTCAACACTGCATCCTGGGAAGGCTCTGAGGTAGGAACACAGGTGGCAGCACCAAGATTTACATCACTACTTGTGGTAGAACAGCTTTCCTGAGTATCTTCCAGAACCTTTGTGACTGGGGTTGTATCATCCCGTCTAGTGTCATCCAAGTTTTCACATTCTGGTATTTCACTTTCATTGTAGATGGCAGCACTGGTATCGTTATTTCCAACAGCCCCATTTTGTATCTTATCTTCCCCCTCATCTTCTTCCTCTGTGTACTCTTCCTCAACTACCACGTCTGCATCATCATCGTCATTGTCATCATCGATGTAATTGTCATTGTTGTCGTGGTTATTGACATCGGCCTCTAGAGTGAGTGCCTCCATTTCAGCTACCATGTTTTCCTCAAATGCTTGCACATCCTCCATTAGCACCTAAGTGATAGACAAAAAAAAATAATAATAAATAATAATAATAATAATAATAATAATAATAATAATAATAATAATAAATGCTGGATTAACAATTCACTTTCCAACTCCCTAGGGAGCCTGCAGTTATCATTAAATGTGACTTGCATTCATCTTGAACTTGTTTTATTTCATATCAAATAAATTCAGATGTTCAAGTCTTTACAGTATTCTCACCTTCCATTCTTCCCTAGGTTTCAATAATACTGCCACAATATCTCCATTCAGAGCTCGATTCCTGTTCATTATGCCATGGATATACACGTCAGACTTGCCATCCTGAAAACATCCCATATCATGCAATAGACAACATTAAACCAGACTCCCTGTATCAATATTTCATTTGGCTTTCTACTGGTGGAGATCTCTTCCCCTATAAACAGGCCCAGGTTATACTTAAATAATATGCATTTTTGCATCTGTTCTATTATAGTGTTGAAATTTAACACATTTCCATAGGAGGATATATGCGTAAGGAGTAATAGTTCATTCTGATTCTAAAAAACTTCTTCAATATCATACTACATTTGCACCCTGCTTCCGAAATTCCTCTGCAGCATCATACTACATTTGCACTTCAATTCTAAAAATCTTCTTCAATATCATACTATATTTGCACCCCACCTTTACAGAACAAACTGTCATGTTCAGTAAACTAAATTATATTTGAAATCACAGCGATTATATATACAACTACCAAAACATTCATGGCGCAATGACTACAATCAAGCACTGCTATAAACCCCTGTGTACCCAGTGGAACATAATTCTACCAAATGAACATGAACTAATAAAGACAACTACACACGTTGGATGGGGCACATTAAAACCCTGTGCACATATAAAATGCCAATGTATTCCAATAAAAACAATATACATATAGAGTGTGGCACATTAAGACCCTGTGCACTATTGGTATATAAACTCAATGTAAAATTCCATCAAAATGTTTTGCTAAGAAGAAATTACACATACAGGGTGTGGCAGGTAGGCATCTTCGAAGTTCCTGGGGTTGATTCTGATTGGTCCCTCAATCAGCTCGCCTCTCTTCAGGCCTTCTGACACCTTCTCTACTGACCAATGAGGGCTGAATTTCTGAAATTGTTATTATTATTACTATTATTTTTATTATTATTATTATTGTTTGAAACAAACTGTTGCGGAAATCAAAAATATTCTGTGATGTCAATAAGAATGAATGAATTTTTTTTATCATGCATTGAAGCCTAATTCAAATTCAATGAAGATAAATGAAAAGTATTCAGCAACTAAAAATTATAAGAAATCAAAATGAACATTCTTAATAATAATAAGAAGAATGGATACTGACAATTTCATTAAATGATGTGAAGCTTAATACAAATGCACTAAAAACCCATAATAAGAATTTAGCAACTGATAACAGGCACTCAGTGATCACAGACAAAGCCCCCTTTACACTGGACATTATCCTTTCTGCGTCCTGCAGTACAGCCCTGTTTGAGAGTAAAAAAAAAAAAATAATAATAATAATTTACATGATGACAACTGGCTGAGCATTTTGCAACCAAAGCAATGCTTGTGTATCCTTTTTAGCAATGCAAGTTTCGTGGTTGCACAAAGGAGGCACAAAGGACACCATCCAGTGAACAGGTTTTTTTTAATATAAAACTAGAGCTCACAAAAGCCTGCTTCTTTCCCTGTCTTCCACTGTGACCCTGGTTCTGTCCCCTGCCTCCTCCCCCTCCTCTACTTCTCACCCTCTTTGGATTGGAGCTATCTTGACCTGAAAATATGTTGCACCAAGTGAGAAAAAAAAAGATCCTAAAATTCAAATGAATGTTAACTGAATCAGCTTTCATTTTGAAAAGCTTAATAAAAAGCCTTCAGTTTTCTATTTTCTGTTAAACAATAAACCTGACTCTGAAAGATCTTCACTCAATGCAGTCAGCCCTGACATTTACATTCTTTAAAAAAAAAAAAAAAAAAAAAAAAAAAAAAAAAAAAAAAAACTTGCTGGAAAAACCTTTTCTCTCCTAGCAAAATACTATTTCTACTGACCCTCCTGTCTTGGATCTGAAGGCTTTTCTCTGTATGGTGATTTTCCTTCACTATTCTGTCTACTCCTGCCACTGCTTTGATAACCACCAGAGGGCGCCCTTCCCTCACTGTCCTGTCTTGATCTTTCATTTCTGTGCTGCCCCCTATTGTCAAATCGACCACTACCTTGCCTGTTTCTTGGGAACTCCTGTTCATGTCTGAAGGGTGATCCTCTCGATCTAGAATGAAAGTTCATAAGAAAGCATATGACATTGTAGGTAAAATGAGTCTCTTCTTCCAAAACCTAGCCCCACCACTTTCATTGACTACGACAGAAGATGTTAGTCACTTGGAACATGTAAGCCTTTTCAAATTTTGATTTTGGTAAATCTGTTGACATTAATTTCATAAATAACTGTGAAACAATATGTTGATGGAGAGTGAAATATCTCTCTGCTAATATCTTGAACCACAGAAAAAATTAAAACTCTGTATCCAAATATACTTTGGTTTTTTGGACTAAGCCTAATTTTAGCCCCTTTCACTGAACAGTCTTAGCGAGGGATTCCTACTGTATATGTAATTCTATATATATATATAAA
>NW_019775624.1:924074-950777 GCF_001039355.2 Lingula anatina | reverse complement strand
AGCTGCATGCCGTTGGGGATGTGGGTGCCCATTGTCACTGTGTACATCTGTGCCACTGAAACAAAACAAGGGCAGTTTTTTATGGATTCAGGTGGTGGAAACGAGCTACTACCACTTGTATGGTTGTTGGCAAACTCGTGGATATTTGAGTTATGTAAGAACCGAGTAGTGGTGATTTGTATGCGCTATAGGGAATGAACAAGCTAGTGTAGGCATACCCTCGATTGTTCTTCATCTTAAATTTTGATCGTTTGAGCGGAATGCACCAACGATTCTGTGAACACTGCCACAACGAAACAGAGAAAATACATACACCTCCAACGGTTGATATATTCTGTCATTTTATTTACATTTCAGAGCTATATGGAAGATGCTGTGCACTTACTGAACGTAGGCGGCATGATTAGTGTGGTAGGTGTCACTGTAGATGGCGCTGAAAGTATTGAATACTATAATTTATCACACGTACAATATCAACAGTGTGAGAAGAAAGATGAGACAGGGCTGGCAAGGAATGGGGGGAGGGAGGTGCGTGGATGGCAAAGTTGATTGTTCTAAGCTGTAAGTTTCGAGTTAAAAGCTTAATTTCTGATGACAATCAACCCACAGTTACCACATTCCTTCCAAGGGTATTATTTCCCAAATATATCCGGTAGATCAAATAAAAAAGTAACTTATTTCAAAGTTCAATAACTTCAACAGTTCACAAGCTTTGGAATTTTGCACAGGTTTCAGATGCATTATTATTGGTCAACCCTGAAAATTTCAAGAAGAAAAGTGAAACAGCATTTATATTATTGTCAAACCAAACAACAGGCCTATGGCGGCATGGTGTCAAAATTGCCAGAGACTGGCACTTAAAATACTCTGTCACATAAGCCGACTATAACTTATTTTTATTTTTCTTTATCTTTAAAAGAAAAACTTAAAAGTGGTCTGAATTCGACATTTCACAATTGACAGACATGATGTAAAAACATTTCTTGGGTTGAAATTTTCTATGAAACATCGACATTCCTTAATATATATTAAAATCAATATCGTTAAGGCGTATTACTACTTATCTTTTTTCATGAAGAATATGAAGTTACATTTCATGAAAGGAAAATCATGGTGTCACTGTGAAATCTCTCGTAGTACCCGCATGCAAACGCTTCTTCCAGTTAAAAGTTGGTAAATAATGTTGCATTTGTCTTTTTTTACATAAAACCATGTTAACATAATCATGATTGAGCGTTTGACTGTTTTCGCACCAGTTTAGACAACAGTACAATTCAAGCTGTATAAAAATAAAATGGAATGATCTCAGCAAGTATATGAATTATAAAAAAAATTGATAACGCTTGTTTCGCCCTGGCATGGTAGACAAGGCACTGCATTTTTACAGTTGGACACAAAAATGAAATATAAATAAATAAACAAATAAATACATAACTTACTAGGTTGTGCATCACATTGCGAGATTCTGGACAATGCCATCAGCAATGAAAACAATCTGCAATAACTTAGCAGACGAGAGACGCCGCCCATGGTCGTCGGTAAACCTGTCGTCTGCGCGCTGCTCTCGCAAAAGAAAGAATGGTAAAATATCGAAAACAGCACTGCTTAAAAAGCCATACACATCAGCGGACATTATTCATGAAATGTAAAACAAAAGCAAGACATGCAATTCAATGAAAACAATAAAATTGTAGAATTCCTGCATTTCTTAACAGGGCTGGGAGCAAATCCAGTTTTTAGTTTATTCGCCATGCAATTTTCTCTCCTCTTTTGGGGATTTTGGAAAAATAACAAAAAGATTAGTTTGAATGCATGCAGTATGTCGATTGTCTTGTTTATTTATTTATTTATTTACTATATATTTATTTATGTCCCAAGAACTAAATTCTGGCCCTCCATGTAAAAGAAATGGGAATTTAAAAATATCCGACATTTTGACCTAAGACAAGGCCCGGTGCAGGCCTCGGAGGGGCGGACGTTTTGTTCCTTACACGTTCCATATTTCATAACTGCCTGCCAGGAAGACATGTCTTCAATGAAATTTATTTGTTTTTATTATCCCCTCAGGTGATCGAGTTGCGTAAAATGAGATAATATCCTTCAACTCAGATATGCAATGCAAAAAAATGTTATCACTGCGTTGCCGTTGAAGAGATGTTTCACCCGATCAACTGATAGTAAATCGTAGCAATTACAGCTAGAAACGCATAAAATAGCAAAAACGACTTGATAAACTTTAGAATCTTTTTAACAAGGCAAAACCACTTTTGTGAAATGTTGCAATTCTATTATAATTTGCACTTCATAGATAAAAGAATTACACAGAATTTTCAAGAGCGCAGCATTTTGTTCAAAGTGCCGCTCTGGAGTATACAGGTAATTGTGTTTGTGACGTACCCATGTAGAAGTAAACCGACATATGTTTTAGTTTATTATTTTAACGAGTTTGAAACACATATAACGTGGTGCATTTATTTCTGTTTTATTGCATGGACAGATGATTTTGGCGTCAATTATTTGGACAGTGGGGCAGAATTTCTGTCCAGGCGCATGTTTCTTCTTGTATGCCCCTCAGTGCCTACAGGGAAGGAACATTTTTGTCACTGCTGATGAGCAGGTTTGCTCGTGCGCGCGCTTTAAATTTTGCTGTCCGATTTCTGACTTTCTCCCTAAGCAATCATGGATAGACAAAGCGTATCAATTAAGCTGGACCATCCACATCCCCGATGATAGGCCTATCAATCCCAAAAGTTTTTAACTTCCTCATTCGTATGGTCAAGTAGGAGATAGGCGCTGAAGCTATAACATAGAAAATGTGCATCGTCCACCCCCATAAACAGCTCTACACAAAGGCACATTAACACTCCAAGTGCCCATTCACATCCCTGATGATTGGTCCATTACTTCTTCACTCTAATGGTCGAGGAGGAAATAGAGCAAACAACAATATATAAAAAAAAATCACAATCATCCGCTCCCAGGGACAGCCCAACACGAAGAGGCACACATTTTGAAGTGCTTATATGTACATCTGTATTATTAGGTCTACCAACCCGCAACGTTGGACCTTCAAATCCAGCATATGTTAATGACTCATAGGCCTGAGTTAAAATCTAGTTAAATGCACAAGTAAGAGGACTAATTCAAACATCTTATGCTCTTTACGTTACATCCATGTGGAATGAATAACACTAATAAGGCAATTGCGTGTTTAGTGCAGACGAATAATAAGTTAGTCGGGGTAATGTAAACAACCTTATCTAATACGATATTTCCAAAGCATCTGTTTTGTATATACGAGTGCATACAAAATGAACAAAACTTAGCCTAAAATGCTTCTAGGTTGCTTTATGTAAATTTATTGCCTCGTGCGTTATCTATGGCTTCTTTAATAAACCTTGCCAATAATGACATAAATAGTCACTATTTTGCCATAGGACCAGTATATTCGGTATTACAACATTGGTCAAAAAGGTTGTCCAACCCCAAATTCCATGTGCTTTTATTTACAAATGATTACCTCACGGCTGTAAACAGTGCTCTTTATTCCAGATACCACATCTAGCTTGTTTAATGGTTCGGAAAATACAGAAACGGTGAAAATACCCATATTTTAAACCAATTATTAAAATTTAAACCATGCAGCCCCTCAAATCCAGTGTTTCACTGTTAAATTAATAGAGGATACAGAATGTCCATAAAATTAAAAAACACCACCATATTTCACTTAATTTATATGACATACCTGTATATTGTAGGATTTCATACATTTATATATTGTGCGATGTCATACCTGTATATATTGTACAGGGAGTGACAAAAGTATTGCACCATTTTTTTCTTTAAAGGGAACAACAGCTGGATTTGAAAGTTTTTCAATTGTGATTTTATTGAAAACTGATTGTGTCGAGTGAGTATCTTTATTTTACATGTAGGTTTACAGAACAGTGCATTGTCCTTACATAACATATGCTATTATGTCAGAATTAATATTTTGTAGGATAGCCACGTGATTTCAATATGGCCACAGCACTTATAGGCACAGACTGATAAAGGTCCATTAATCCTCTGGGGGTTGTGTTGGCCCAGGCTCTGGAGACATTTTGGATTAGAGAGTTTTTGGTAAAGGGGCGATCCTTTGCCATTTGATTTTCAATATCTTGCCACAGGTTTTCAATGGGGTTTGCGTCTGGTGATTGGGCAGGCTAGTCCACCCTGTTGATGCCATGCTGGTGAAGCCACTCTTGCGCTGTCCTAGCCCTGTGTGGTGTAACGTTATCATCTTGAAATATAAACGGATGGTTCCTGTCCCCAAAGTTGTTGTTTTTTTTTTTTTTCTACCGATGCTAAAAGGTCTAAAAGGTGTTTCCGTTTATCAACACCAGTTCAACAATGCCATAGAAACCAATGCACCTCTAAACCATTATTGAAGTGGACTGTCTAGTGAGGAAATGCATATTCTCTGGCAGATGACAAGTGGGTGATGCTCTCCATACCCGCACTTAGCCACTCATTTGTTAACTGTGAATATGGACTCGTTAGAAAAAAACAAAATGGCGAAAATTCTGACCCACTGTCCAGGCAATGGTTCTGGCTGCCCTTGTCACTCTTCTGATTCTGTTTACCAAGGTGATGAGTGGATTCTTCCTGGCAACCCTGATGTGAATACTCGAAGCATGGAGCCTTCTTTGTTCAGCTCTTTTGATAACCTCAACCTGAAAACTGCGCACCAATGCAACACTAATTCCCTGCACGGCTCAAACCTCCTAAGCCTTGACAGCACGGGGGATCCGTGCTGTCAAATGTACAGACAAAAAGGAGAAAATAAAAATGCACAAAAGAGGATCCTGTCAATTCTGATGAAGTAATGCATAAAATGTGTAACAAGCATAAGACCTAGATTAATCTAACAGGATCGATCCACCTCCAAGGGGTTTCTCACTAAATTGCTTTCAGCTTAAGTGGCTTAAGATTCTGTCACGCCAGCTTCAGTAGGCGTGACAGACATCTAAGTCTCTTACATTGATTGCAATTTAGCGAGAATCCCCTAGGAGATAGAGGGATCCACAGTTAGCGCTATAGGGTCTGGAAATGGTCTCTAAGACTTCAGGTTGATAAGAGTTCAAGTTCATACTTTGAAAATGCCAGAATAAGAAAAAGTGAAATTTTCACAAAAACATAGCATAAATTCAATAAACAAATATAATTCAAGAGAGCTGTTTTTCTTATTTGAGCTGTATGTAAGTCCTTGTAAGTTAAAAAAAACATATGGGAGTGAAAAGTCAAATCTTGAAAATGCCAGTTTGACAAATGAAAAATTAAAAAAGGAAAAATTACAAAAATATTCCACTAAAGCTGTCATTCAATCTAGCTGTATTACCACTATCCCACTTGAGTTTGAAGATAATGATATCTCAACATGTGTATTTTATGTAATCTCANCTTCAGTAGGCGTGACAGACATCTAAGTCTCTTACATTGATTGCAATTTAGCGAGAATCCCCTAGGAGATAGAGGGATCCACAGTTAGCGCTATAGGGTCTGGAAATGGTCTCTAAGACTTCAGGTTGATAAGAGTTCAAGTTCATACTTTGAAAATGCCAGAATAAGAAAAAGTGAAATTTTCACAAAAACATAGCATAAATTCAATAAACAAATATAATTCAAGAGAGCTGTTTTTCTTATTTGAGCTGTATGTAAGTCCTTGTAAGTTAAAAAAAACATATGGGAGTGAAAAGTCAAATCTTGAAAATGCCAGTTTGACAAATGAAAAATTAAAAAAGGAAAAATTACAAAAATATTCCACTAAAGCTGTCATTCAATCTAGCTGTATTACCACTATCCCACTTGAGTTTGAAGATAATGATATCTCAACATGTGTATTTTATGTAATCTCATTTAATGGCCACTTCAGACTTGATTAGGCAAGTGACTTGATAGCTCTGAACTTAGCTTATGATTACTCAAGGGACCATTACAGACTGACCACCCATCTTATCTATATACCACAAACTAAGTACTAAATGCTAGAATGAGAAAATACAGAAAATGCACAGAGCTTCTGGTGGATGGAAGTTAAAAGTAACACCTTGAAGATGCTAGTGTTTGAAAAATAATTTAAATTTTTTTTAAATAAAACATAACAAAAAATTCCAATAAAGCTGCTATTCAATCTTTTAATCTAGCTGTATTAACATGATATGAATAACCCCATTGAGTTTGATATCATTAATGTTGGTGTTACACATTTTTTTTTACAATATTAAACAACATTACAACATTTACCTGCATAATTATCACCGATTCCTAATTATGTGACACAGGTAAGAGAGCTAAACCTATGGGACTTTACAGGGAAATCTCAACGTGTGTTTTATGTAATCTCATTTGAAAGGTCATTAGGCAAGTGACTTTATAGCCCTGAATTTAGCCAGTGATTACCCAAGGTACAATTACATACTGACGACAATCTGTAAGATTCCATATGGAGTAGCACGATATAGCACACTATAGAACTCCATTGCTTCCAAAACAGAAAACAATCACAATGATTTTTCGACACAAACTGCACCTCAATCCTATGAAACTTTTCAGTAAGTTTGAGTATCATAAGTAATATGGTTTTCCCTTAAATGGTCATCCTGGCAGCAGTGTCCAAAATAGGGCTTTCTTCAACTTTTATGCAATATAACATAATTACCATCAATTTTTAATAATAAAGTAAAGGTATCATGGATATTCAGAAAATGTGACTAGCAAAGGCCTTCAAGCCAATGGAAGTTCAAAGTCACACCTTTAAAATGTCGATATGTGAAATTTTCAATTCCAACAAAAAACTATATAATTTCCAGAAAGGTTAACTGATAAGACAGGTTTTTTAACTGAAGCTATATTTTAGCCCGATGCTACTTGTCTGTAAGTTTGAGAAGTGTAAGTGACATGGTTTTCTTTTAATGGTCACTATGGAGGCAGTGCCAAAAATAGGGTTGTCTTCAATTTTGATGCAATATTGCATAATGCTTAACAGCATAATGACCATAATTTTTTACTAATAAAATAAAAGTATCATGGATATTCAGAAAATGTAACATGGAAAGGTCTTAAAGGTCATGGAAGTTCAGAGTCACATCTTCAAAATGCCAAAATGTAATAGATAACTGTACTGAAATGATTTTCTTTCCAATTATGACACCTTTTTTACATAAAACAAGATAATCAATCTATTGTCATTTTTAAATGATCAACTAAGAAAATTGTTGGCTTAGGAAAATTATCAAAAGAACAATTTTAAATGTCCAGTGTGCTCCATTCTGAGATTCTGACAAACTCTTTTGGTTAAATTAGGTTATTTCCATTTTTGACATTTTGTTACACAATACACAATAACAGGTTTACCGTCTTTTTTATATAATCAACTAACAATATTGTTAAGATGCAGAAAATGTCAAAAGAGCACCTTTACATATCTAATTAGTTCAAAAATAAGACTGTTAACATGCCTAAGAATTAAATATGAGAAAAAACACTTTTATACAAAAAAAGCCATAAATTCACCAAAACTTAATCTGTATTTTAGTAAAATTGATCACTCCTGTGAATTTCAAGACAATTGGCCAATCGATTTTCCTTAAAATGTGTTATAGGTGTTGCATATATGCTGAAAAAGTAAAAAAAACAGCATAACTTTTATAAAAATGGACCGATCATGCTGATTTTCGAACTTGACCTGCGTATTATAAATATTCATCAGTTCTGTAAGTTTCAAGCTAAAAGGTAAAACGGTTCTTCATTTATCTCGTTATCGGTGTTGCATATATGTTGAAAAAAGTGAAAAAACAGCATAACTTCCATGAAAATTGCGCGATCATGATTATTTTCGAACTTGACCTGCATATTATGAATATTCATCAGTTCTGTGATTTTCAAGCCAAAAAAAAAAACGGTTTTCCACTTATCGTGTTATCGGTAAAAGTGTCTGTACATAAAAACAAATATGCTCTCAATAAAAGTATCGGTATAATTTAATATTTCGCGAGGTATTTCTAGGCGCAGACGAGGCACACAGCAATATGCAATATGCCTCCCCCCTGCGATATGCCTCAGCCTGTCCCGACTACTGAAGTTATCTTAGACCCTGCTCCTCCTTGTTGGAGTGTGAATAGGGGAATGCATTTTAAATGAGAACCAGTAACTAGAGGACTGAGTGATGCACATGTTCATTTTATCATTAGCTAAAATACAATATGAAGTAAAATAATGTAAGTTCAAGTGTACCTACGCAGTTAATGACAATAAATTTAAAATACAGACTTGACATTTAATATGGACTGTTTCAGTTTAAAAGGTATACCTTGGTAAAAATGCGTTCTTTAAAAAAAAAAAACTCAGATCATCTTACATAAAATATCTGACTGGACAAGTGTTAAGTCGGGTGTGTCGCTACCAATTAACTGACTACTATATCTGTTGCACTGCTGCATTGTGTAATATGCAGTGATTTAATTGGGTAGTGCTCCTTTGGGCAGGTCAAAGCTCGGCTTTGGCGAAGAATGGTTCTGTCAAAAAGTATCTATATGTCGTCAACTACTGCATCGAAGAATTTGAAATTCGGTATGTAAGCGGTCGGTTTTGCAGTGCGTAAAATGAGTTAGGGAGTGTTTTACAAAATTGTTTATCTGTGCCAGAATGGCACGAAAAAGACAGACATTGCCAGACAGATTATTGTGTCACACGGAATGGTCCACACAGTTTTATAAAGTTATGCCCAGGCTGATGTACCTACACAAAGACCACGCCCAATGTATCGAAATCTTACCATCAGTGTACAGGGTCTCACTGTCCTTCCTGATATGCTGCTGCAACTGAACACAAACCACCCAGTCAATTCACAGTGGGGGGCAAATTGTCACCAAAACGCGTTTTTCAAAGCTCTTAGCGAAAACCAAACTGGTTTCAGCAGGTTATAATACCAGACGACCTCTGAGGAAGCCACTGTAAACAGCAAAACAGCGTCGTCTGTTTCTCTAATGAATTGAGAACCATGACCGTTTCTGGGTAGAACACTGAAACCGCGTGGCTTTCTTTATTAAGGTCAGATTTCACCTGTACCGCTCAACTGGTCAAAACAGAGTTTACAGGCATCCTGAGAGACCTACGACGAAGCGTGTGCCGCTTCTAAAGATACTAGGATTATTGGCAACGTCAGTATTTGGAGTGGATATCACATTGGTGCCAAAAGTCCAGTGGCAGTCATCGATGAAAACCTGAACCAGATGAAATTAAGTAATCAGTCAATGTGGTATCATTTGATAGGGGGCACCTTAGGAACAATGTTAGGTTGCACAATGAGATTGCCCATTCATACAGAGCACTTTTAATAGCAGATAACTTACAGAACCAAAGGAATGAGCAGCTGCCTTGGTCATCAAAATCGCCATTTTTGAACCACATAGACAATATGTGAGTAGGTCATTACTCGCCGAGTCAACGGTCTGCATGTTCTACAACAAAACTGAACCAAATTGGACAAGTTTTGACCGTTGCCTGAATTTTTATTCCAGATTAAAATCTAAAAACCTATCCCAACGAATGCCTTGCCGCTAGAAAGCTCTGGTAGCAGCCAGATGAGGTCAGGCGTAACAGCGACTGTTGATGTGACTAGACAATGACATGAGGGTCCTTTGTGGGGCGTGTAACTCTTTTAAAGACGATAATTTGGAGAATATGGAGATCCAAAATATCGCTTTCAATGGTTTTCGTATGACTTAGAATGGGCAATGTATTTTTGTTTGCTGCACTGGCGAATTCAATTAATGGTCTGATGTCACAATGACATCAAATAGATTATTAAAAGTCATTAAAACACGATTCAATCCTTATTTTCATTTATCTGTCAGCAAAATAGGAAAAAATCTGATGTGAGCAATATAACGACTGAGAGATACTTGAATTAATTTTGAGCTGAAAACTTTAGAGAGGGCTGTTTGAAATATTACTTATTTTGTGAAAAATTATTCTTTGCGATCAGTATCATAACACTGAACATTATCAGCGATTAGATATGTACTACATGTTTATAATATGCCTACGTTTTGAATGTATATAGAGCAGTATCATCTGAATATGACTGTGGTGGCACTATATATATAACAAGATTGAACATATATGTTATATTTTTGACTGAACACATTGTGATGTAGTAGTAAAAACCGTGCCGGACAGTGGCATCGTGTATGCTGACTTTGTGAACATGTGTATTATCAGCCGGAAAACAACCAGATGTATAAAATAGGAAAGTAAGTAGTCACTTTTTCCTCATTTTGTGCACACTATTACGACTAAATTCTATACATGTATATGTTCAGTTGTGTATAATGGCACATAATAGCATATTATCCTGACATTACGAGTATTACGGTCTTTTTTCGACTAGAAATAGAAATAGTTTCAAGCAAGGTTATGTTCAAAAGCAAAGCTTTAAAAGTAATACGCGATAAAAGTGGGTCGTTTCGTTTTATATTATGAAACGGCTCGAATTATTAGTGTAAAAGAATTTTATCATTGGTCAGTGGGAATATGATGTTGGGGATTAGAGTGAATTTTGTTTTATATCTTCGCCATTGAGAGTATTTTGGATAAGCTGTTTATTATTTTAGTAATATCAACTATCCGTGTTAATAAAAGACAACACATACTGTATACCATTATGTTTTTGCTTTTCTCTTTTCTGCATGTCTGAGCCCATTTATGCAATTTCTATGTGACCAGTCAACTCAAATTTAAGCGAAAAGGTTGATGGAAAAGTTTTATAACCGAACTCTTTATCTTCATTTACCTTCACAAACTTTTATGAAGCTGCTGATGATTCTTGAGTCCAAAATTGGATAAATTTTACCGACAAAGCGCTCAGATCACATAATCAAATAATTACTTACTATCACTACTATCTTTTCGTATGTATAATGTATAGTAGTTAGAGAGCCTCTAAATGTAAAAACATTTCAGTGCTCAATAAATTATTATTATTATTATTATAATTACATGTTTGTCAAGCGAGCCTATTTCACTGCTCTAGGGGTTGCAATGGAGACTAAAACTAGCCCTGCGTTGAATCGAGGAGTTATCTGTTGTAACTGTTGGTTGAATCCACAATAAACATATTAAATAGTAAAAGGACAGAAGGTCATGAAAAACAAATATTATAGCACTTGTGGTCCACATCGTTCCAGGCGAAAACTGAGACCACATACATATAGCACTGCGAGGGCAATGGTCCGTTTTAAAATGTTCGACAAAAAAATTCTCCGTTGCTTTTAAAGACATCATCTACATGTTTAGCGACAAGTCTACCTCCGACAGTTGAGAATACAGACCGTGATGGAACGATTGATAACATCTCTTGAGCGCATGACTAAAGTCCATTGTTGTCTCTGGCTATTTGTTAACAACCCAGGTCCTTGCTGAGCCACGGTTCGACCCGCGGGTGACATTCAGTTCCGTTTAGAAAACTTGTACGTCAGCCCGCCACAGATACACTATAGTACATGTATAAGTACAATACGCACATGCAGCAGCACATTAAAATTATACTGCTGTAAAATTTTGAATTCATCCTCGTGAACGGCAATGTTGTATACGTTGCTAAAAATCGTGAAGTCGACTAGATTGGTGTCTTCTGTAGCTGACATTTGTGGCTCGTGAACTACCACCTCTCGAATTCCCACTTACCAGATCGAAAAGACGAAGTTTAATTCTTTTTTTCTCTCGCGCAAACTATCTGTACTGATACTATTTTAAAAGTTTGACTTAAATGGGACAACACTTAAGGCAAGAAACATGCGTCTGCGTCTCTCACGTTTTACGTCTGTAATGGGAGCTAAAGTTTGTTTTGGAAAGTGGGGGAAATGGAGGGGGTGCTCGCTGGCAGGCCCCTTTCTACCCCAGAAAACAGTGTGACAATACTACAACAAACACTTTGTGGTGATATGTGAATCATAAAAACATGTATTTCCTACAATATTACACCCACTTTTACACTTATATCTCACATTTATAGACCGACCAATAGCTGGGGCTAACAAGGGGGTAAAGAGACCCCCACTTTGCCCCCTTTCTGAACCCCTTATGAAATGGTCCGCTTTACTATGACAATCAACCGTCATTTGACGATCCCTACTATATAAACCATATCTTTATCGTCATATGATTATTTTTAATTTGCCTTTCAAGGCATCCAAGCTACGCCACACGTTATTTCTATTACATTAGATGTATCATGTTATATATTTTGTTAGGTGTAATCATTTTTCTTTGCTACATGGATTCAAAATGAAGATATCTGTATCACCGTATAAAATTGCTTAATTCGCACAACGAGCTTAAAGACTCTTTTTCTTTTAAATCACAAACTCAATAAACAAGTAAATTAAATATCTCTACAGTACTTCATCATAGATTAACTTACATGAAGGTGCGTGGTCCATGGTCTGACAATAACTAAAGACAAAAAGAGGAACTTTGATAATCAACTCTTGACAAGAACAGAGAAGAGAACGCTTTTTTGATGTTCTCATAGATATACAAGACCGAAATTTGTCTTATGCTATCTCTTTCTAAATAAAACATGCATTCGCCTCACTTCTGAAATATTGTTAAGACTAGTATATCCTAGGTCAATTACAATAATGCCGTGACGAATGCAGATGAGAGGCCAACTCCGAGCTGGCTATCCTCTTAGGGGCGAAATGTCACGAGCCGCGTGCTTCTCTTCCACTGAGCGCTTCCTACGCTTACCAAAACCAAAAGCACCACCGCCTCCAGGAAACTGTGGGAATTGTTGGAATTGTGGGAATTGTTGGAACTGTGGGAATACAGGCGGGGCGCCGGTCACTGGTAAGAAACTTGCAAAATTCTCTGAAATTAAGATTTAGAATAAGAACTTATAATTTGAGTAACAAAAGATGAGTTTATGCCTTTCGTTATTATTATTCGTTTTGTCTCTATTGTATATGGTGTGCTAATCACTTAATAATTTCTGTGATAAATAGATAATTCAAGAAATAAATGAATGGGTTATTAACAATGAATAAGTAAAAAATACACAGGGACAGAATGAAGCATACAAACTTACAAACACAGACAAAAGGACCAGCAGACGCAAAGGCAGACTGACCGTAAAGAGGAACAGCAACCCCCCCCCCCCCCACCCCCACACACACACACACAAACATACATAAACAGCCAAACAAACATGACAACTTACGCTGCTGTGGTGCCAGCTGATTCTGAAAGAAACTCAGGAATGGGTTGATGGTGGTCGTTGTTGCCGGCGGAATATTCAGGCCTGGGATATTGAGTCCCGGAATATTATTGAGTCCCGGAATATTAAGGGTCGGAATACCAACTGGAAAACAAAAAGGGAGTGCCAGTAAACAGATGTACAATAACCTTGGGTGTGAATCAGGGGGGGTAATATAACAGTTATCACAACCACATCCTCACTCCAACCAACCTCTAGTTCTATTTTTTTTTCAATCTTTTAAATCATTTAAATCATTTACCATAGAACACATAATATCATTAAAAAAAGATAAACAGTCTTTCACAGACCAGGAATAACATTGCAGCGCGAAGCTCAAGTAATTAGTGATCATCATTCAACGTTATGGATGACAATTTACAATGTTCTAAAATCATAAAAACATAACCAATATTGGCATGTCTCTCCTCTCCTCAGCTCATAAGGTACACATTATCCTGCAGTGGCTAATTGCCCGGCATGTACCTAGGCAAGGGCGAAGCCAGGGGGCAGTTTGGGTTATGTGTCCCCTCCCTCAGCTTCCCCTCTCCCCCTTAACAACCCCCCTCCCTCAAAAAATAGTAAACAAGACAAGTTAATCAAACAAATGATAAAGCAAAACACTGCATTCGCCTGCGGTCAGTAAAGGTGTGTGTGTTTGACAGTTTGTGAGTGTGTTTATGCACGTTTGTGTGGCTGTGTGCGTGTGTGTGTGTGTGTGTGTGTGAAACCGTCACCATATACATATACATATACTTACATAAGTTCGAAATGATGTTGTTAGGATTATTTGGAAGGAAAATGTTCGGTAATGTGAAGGATGGGAAGGTGACGGTCGGGACGATCGGGGCGGCTGTGGTAGCGGGGGTAGTGGCTGGTGTTGCGCCACAGAACACGGTGATCCTCCTGTAATGGTTCACACCGGGAGCCGACTGCAAGGTTCCGCACTNCCTGTAATGATTCACACCGGGAGCCGACCGCAAGGTTCCGCACACGGCCATCCCGAAGAAGAAGTAGCACCCGCTGGTCCCGTTGTTGTAGTCAAATCCGAAACACATTGGGTTCGAGTTGCAGGCAGCCGCGCAGGCCATGAGAGAAGTCAGGTTGGTCTGCTCCACACCACCCATGATGTTCATGTTGGGGGTGACATTGAAATTAGCCAAGAGCTGGGCAAGGGTCACTGAAATGGAATATCTGACATTGATATATTAAGCCCTCTCTCTCTCACTCTTTCTCTCTTTCCTTGTGTGTGTGTGTGTGTGTATGTGTGTGTGTGTGTGTGTGTGTGCTTGCGCGTGTGTGTACACATACATGTACATACCTGTAAAATGCATGGATGTATGTTTCCATGTATGTACGTGCATGTGAGTGTAAAGTACTTGCTGTATAAAACTGGTACTGCTGAGATATCGGTATTTGGAGATATTGAAAGACTCCCTGAACGAACATGATTCCGAAATTGATGCTGACCGAGATACTAATACAGTTTTTAAAATGAGTAGATAAGATAGCAAACATCAGACATTATGTACAGTTTATATAGATGTCAAAAGCGCCACCATATTATGTTTTACCAGGGTGTTCTATCAGGAATAATTCGCCTGGTACGTTTCCATTAAAATGCCCATGCTTTACAAGTTGGTATAGTATCAATGAAATATAGGAACACTTACGTGTAGAAGGTGTTGTTGTCGCTGAAAGTAAAATATATATCAAATTATTTTCAAATTTTGGACAATGTGAAAAAACAAGATATGTTTAAACTTCCATAGAAACATTTCACTTACTCGAAGATACTTATTAAACATCTACGAAAACGTATAGGCCTATATTGCAAACACTTCGCTTATATAAATAGCATGGAGAGACTGTTTTGCTTATGCATATATTAAGTCGGATAGGAGCGGGTTTAGACTCAGTGAATGTTAATTCCATCAACATGCGTGTGTATGAAGGTGTGGAAAAACAACTGTGTGCGTATATTTGATGCAAGAACAGATTTGTACTCGCGTAAGTGCTTATCTGAATGAGTATAATAGGAAATATCAGAGGTAGCTCATCGTCTCGCGCTTTAGCGTATAAACCAGCGAGATATCGCGGAATTTGGATGGGAGTGGGTCATAAATAATGGCAGTCTAGCGGGTGCGGTACAGAAACGAGTAAGCTGACAGAATTTATCCATAGTTATTCTTCTGTTTGTTTTCGCTTAAGTTCCGTAGAATCATAGTCTGTTGCACATCAGTACAGATTTATCACGTTTTGCGAATGGCTTTGGTATTGCTTTCTAAGGCAACAGTGCATAGAGCTTCACGCTGATTGTTAAAAGTTAAGCCAATAATACTCGTGTTCTCGTTTTCTATGACGTCACAAAGTGACTACACACAAGTTTCAGACAATCTGGGAAGGACCTCGTTGGCTGAAAAAATGCACAATACGCGCGTGTTTCAATTTCCACGCGCGTTTAGCACAACTCACTCACTTGTACAAGCTCCTACTCTCCTGTAGTTATTACAGGTCGTCTTGTTGACCAGAGCGTTACATCCAGTGACAGCAGTGTGAAGGAAACACGTATTGAAGGCCACGTTCCAGTCGGCGGCGATACAGGTAGACATGCTGTCACAGGCGGTGGTGCAGGAAGTGGCTGAGGTGTAGTTGGCCCCCGGGAGCTGGACGCCGTTGGGGATGTGGGCGCCCATTGTCACTGTGTACATCTGTGCCACTGAAACAAAACAAGGGGAGATGTTCATAGATTCAGGAGGTGGAAACGAGCCACTACCACTTGTTTGGTTGTTGACAACCTCATGGGTATTTGAGTTATGTAAGAACCGAGTAGTGGTAATTTGGTACGAAATGTCTACAAGCTGTACCCTGGCTTGTTCTTTATCTTTAAATTTGACCGTTTGAGCGGAATGCACCTACGGTTTTGTGAACACTGACACAGTGAAACAGAGATAATACATACACATCCAGTGGTCGAAATATTCCGTCATTTTATCTAAATTTCAGAGCTACGTGTAGCGTTAGGAAGACGATGTTCACTTACTGAACGTAGGCGGCATGGTTAGTGTGGTAGGCGTCACTGTAGATGGCGGTATTGTCGCTGAAAGTATTAAACACTATAGTTTTACAGACGTACGATATCAAAGACAGGCAGTGTGAGAGGAAGGATAGGACAGGGGTGGGGGGAGGGAGGTGGGGGGGGATGGCAAGGTTGATTATTGTAAGTTCTAAGTTTCTAGTTAAATGCTTTTGGGTGACAATCAATCTCTAACAGCATCCATTCCAAGTATTCTTTTCATAATATGGGTGGATCAAATAAGAAACGTTTCTTATTTCAAAGTTTAATAACCCTCAACAGTTCACAAGTTAGTGTGGTAGGCGTCTTCTGCATAGATTTTTTGGTAAAATTTATCCTACCTGATAAAGATGCATTGGATTGGTACGGGTAAATACTTACTTTGCATAAACAGCGCTCTTACATTCAAATATCCCTATTCAAAAAGCAAGTCGCCAAATGCATAACAGAACAAATCTCACAAACGTTCCCTTGAGATCATGATATTATTATTATTATTATAATTATTATTATTATTATTAGATAAAAGCATACTTACAAATAGGCGTGGTTGCTGAAAAACAGAGGAAGATAAGATTTAACAGTATACAAACTGCAAATAGTTTATGAATAGTTTAATCGTCCAAGTGCTAATGACATACGTACAAAACAGAGTTAAAAGACTGATTACCATGCTGGAACTATATAGTATTACAAGAAAAAGTCCAATGGCGCGTGACTTGAACGTTCTGCGATCACGTGATCAGGTCACCGTGTCATAGTTATAAAGAACAATTATTTCTTTGAGAGATTAATCGCATTTTTTTCAATTGAAGATAGGCATGTTGCGTTTATATTATCAGGTAGCACATTTTGATGAAAAAAAAAAAAAAGTTAAAGTTTGATTTTTAGAAGAAATACAGAAGCATTCTATACGTGAACGTATGTGAACGTTCGCGCCAATAACGTGTACGGTGTACAGCAGTTCAACTTTGTAAATGTTTAAACAGAAAATACACGAGTTTGGCGTATTAACCCTTTATGTTATTTCAAGATTAATAGCGTTGTTAAAAATTTTAATTTAAGTAATTTGAAAAAGCAATATCTGAACACCAAGACGGCTTGAACACGTGACACAGGACATATTACAGTATAATGGGCACAAAACACATGTATTCTAAAAATAAGTGAATTAAAGGGGATGCTTTGGCAAACAAAGCCAACCAACGATAAATAGGTTTGAAAAGTGATACGACGCAACTGATAGAAGGGGTCGTAAAAGGGTCTCAGTTTAGGCACCCGCAGTGCTTGTAAGTGGGCATGCGTGGCAATATCGCTTCACAACCGGCGTAACGAAACTAAGGTCCGCGTAAAAGTCCGCCTTTCATACAGTTAAAATGGTTAGGGTTAGCCTGACCTAAGTGGGTCAAAATCTAGGGCGAGGCTCACCTGTACAAATGAATGGGAAGCGAACTCTTTCATGAGGGACTCTCCGTCACGTTACAGTGGCAGTCAGCTGTTAATATACTTACTGACGCAGTTATACTGTATCATCAGAACCGGAGACGAGTCAGCCATACACCCTGCGAAGCCAATAGGAATAGTCATCGCTGCCGTTTGTAAGGTATTAATGCTGTTCATTACATTACACGTCCCGGCATTATTGTTGCAAATCGACTGTACTATAGGGAAAATATTGGGTTCCGTACAAGCCGGGGGATTGCCCATGTTTGGCAGGCAGACTTGAGACCCCACGACCCGACCATATGTGGCAGAAGCGATGGAGACGATTCCCGTGGCGCATGTCAGCGTCTCCATGTTGCCGAAACACGTGGTGGTGTTGGCTCCGGGGGCAGTGTCTGACAATGAGAAAGACAATGAGATCAAAGACATGTAGTTGACGGTCTCCATATATCTTTTTGGTAAGCTTCAAGTATGGGACGTGGAATGAAAAACAAAATACCTCATAATTAACTGCCAATATCTTAACGAACTATTTAGGTCTGCTGGATTGAGTCACATGGTAGCCGTCTGATACTTACTGCAGACTGCACATCTGACAGTGATGGCGTTCAAGTTGGTGACAGCTGCGTTACACCCAGTGGCCGAGAAGTGGGTCCGGCACATCAAGGTCGCTGTGTCGAAGGTGATGGCAATGCAGCTGGACCCGCAGTTAGCAGCGCAGGACTGCAGCGTTCTGGCCTGCGGTACCGTCGTCCCGCCCATCAGTTCCATATTCAGCATGCTCGTTCCAAATTTAGCAGGCAAACCTGTGCCCACTGAACAAAACATAACAGGGTTAAGCCCCCAACATGAATGGAGTTGAAGAGCAAAATATTTATTTTTGGAAATATTTTTAAATTGGTGCTATGTCCAATATAACGCCACCACTACTGGTAGAATCTGCTGTTTGAAGAAAAATGCTACTTTCAAATGTCAACCCCAAGACCTAACTTTTCAGTCCATTTCGAGATAGAAAAATAGAAGTGATCATGAGATTAAAAAAGTAGTGCACTTACATAAAGAGGCGCTTTGCATCCTTTTAAACGTTTCGGGTCATTACAATCTCTTCCCCCTACTTTATTACTATTATTTTGCATTCTCTTGTTCTTTACATTTACATTGGATAAAGAAAAAATAATTAAAACATCGATTATTATTTTAAAGATCGGCTCTTCTCTCAACGTTTTTACCACTAATCTGGCCTCTGGCAGCAAATGCCCCCCCCTGCCCCCCCCCCCCCCCCCCCAACGCACACAAACACAGAAAGCACGCGATTAACTGCGGGACACGAAAGAAACACACCTGTGTCCTTCACTTAACCAAATTTGTTTCACAAGGAACTGTCATACCTAGAGAGGTCGCGAGAGAAATTATCCGCTAAGAAGTTACCTGGGCAGGCTACCCTGTATACCACCCCTGCCGAGGAAGGCACCAAGGGCGTCATACAGACAGCGGTCATTGTCATGAGTAAGAAACATCTGGTACTGGCAGTGGAGCTGTAGTCGAAGCTGATGCCGAAACAGCCCGTAGAACATGCTGCCACACATGCCGTGATGTTGTTGGCGGAGTTGGCCATACCCCCCGGGATGGTGAACCCGGCATCTTGAGTGTCGAACTTCGCGGGGATGGAACCAGGAGGCATAAACGCTGGAAGGGGAAATCAAATAAGTTCTGTTTTTTATACCGCATTACGTTATATACATTTAAGCGCGACTGACAATACCTTTGGTGAAATTTTACAATGGACGGCTGCTCATTGTTGTCCAAGGTACAGACTGACTGTTGATGCTTTCAGAAAGGGGAATTAGACGTGAAAATTTCATTTGTTGGTGTTTATATTCTTAAAGAATTTAATCAGGTATAGAGGATAGTGTATGCCACAATGTCTGTAATATTGAATGTTGAAATATTTTGTGTTTTATTTTATATTATATTCGTATGGTATCTGAATCTTACAGAACATTCCCACAGATATTTAGATCGATCTACCCCCCGAAAACTCTCACTAGATTGCTGTCAGCTAAACCGGCTTCAATGTCTGTCCCACCTACTAAAAGCTGTAAGGGGGTAATTAAAGCAATAATAACTCTTCCTTTGAGATACAAAATTCCGCAAGAAATACATTGTAAACAACGCATGGAAATATATTCTCTTGCATTTTACCACTAAAACGGCCGTTCTTGTAGTAAAACTAAAATCTGTGCTTGTCAATGGGGCTTTCGGTGCCTTTCTTCCCGGTCGTTACGGCATCCGTTGCCAATGACGTTAGGGTGTCACGCGGAATCTCGCGTTCATACGAGACCAAAATAACTTCTGGCGCCAAACGCCTGATGCAAATACGCAAACGTAAGACGGGAGTTTTTGTACAGTGCGTCGGATAACGAAAAGCCCAGAATTGCACACATTGTAGATATAAATGCATTTTGAGCAATAAGAAGAATGTAGCTTATAAATCTTATATGATTGTTATATAATGTTGTTGTTTTCTGCTTTTCCCGCGGTTTTGAGTAGGTCACCAGAAACTATCGCTCGATATCGCGTGACTATGCAAAGTCAGAGAGGGCTCCGTCAGTGAAAATCTCTTAAGAGATTTTGACAAAAAACCAAACGTTTAGGAAAAAACCTGGACTAACTTTGAATGCAGGAATGGGGTCGCTAACCATTGGTAAGTACAGGAAAATTGCCGTTTACTCCAGGTAAATCGAATTTATGGCCAAAAAGAAGAGTTATTATGGCTTTAACTTTTGCGCGCGCTCGGCTCCCGGAAGCTGACAGCAATTTAGCGTGAGTTAGGTCGATCCAGATGGGTCGATCTAAATCTGTGGGAACCCAGTCTTAGAATGGTACACAATCCCAACAATAAATACAAAAGAGTTTTGGTGTATGATGGATTTAACTAACTGATTGACTGTATTTTACGCAACGAAACATCATGTTGTCGACTTGCATTCTATAGTATTTCAATTATGTTTATGGACAAGAAACCGGTTGATAAAGACGACTTCGATGTCTGCGAACCTGAAATGATTGCAGGCAAATTTCAAGATAGACACAACTGACGTCATCGAGTATGCCTGATTAGGCTTTCTGAAACAAGAGCATTTATTGGAACAGTATAGAGGTATAGTATAGAATGAGACTTACGACACAAATCGAGCCTTACGACTTCAAATGTTGCTGTAGCATCTACGATAAGAGGTCTCAGACAGGCGATAGGGGCCTGGTACAGCGTGCACGTGGGGCCCACGGTGGTAAAATCAAAGGCGGCGCACCCCGGCATGTTCATGCATGCAGTCCTGCACGCTGCTATATCGGCGGCTGCGACCGTCATTCCTTGTAACCCCAGCCGCCGACCTGAAATGAGGCAAAAATTGTGTGAAGTAGGATCCGACGCATTATTGAGCAGGTCATCTGTGAATATATGACATTCATGAAAAACGGAAAATGTGATGTTTGTTCCGGTGGAACGGGAATCGAAATCAAGCTAATCAGCCAGTTATTGTTTTACCGTTACAATAATTTCTTTTTTCATTGTTAACAGAGCTACAAATGAAATATCGGCTTGTATAACTTATTATTTTCTTTATATTCTTCATATTTCTTTTATATTTATATATTATTTTATATTATATTTCTTTATATAAAAGAAAAGCTTACAATTGGAAGAAAATCAGAATTTAACATATAACATTTGAAGACATAGAGGAAAACACAATGCTTATGTTTTAATTTTCTCTAAAACAACGACATTCCAAAATTGACTCATATTAATTCAAATTATTGTTTTTCTTTTTATCAAGAGCTTGTAAAATATGTGGGTATTTCCTCCAATATTTCTGTGACTGTCAGTCACCATCATCAGGGAGTAAATGACTAATATTAATATCGTTAAGGCGTCCTATTTCATATTCTGCTTTTCAAGAAGAATATGCAATTACTTTTCGAGAAAGGAAAATCATGGTGTCACTGTGAAATCTATCGTAGTCACCGGACGCAATCGCTTCTTCCAGTTTAAAGTTGTTAAATAATGTTGCATTTGTCTTATTTTACTTAAAACCACGTGAACATTGAGTGTTTGACTGGTTTCGCACCAGTTTAGACACCAGTACAATTTAAGCTGAATAAAAATAAAATGGATTGATCTCAGTAAATATATATATATTTAAAAACTGATAACGCTTGTCATTTTTACATTTGAAGAATTTTTACATTTAAATAAATAAATAAATAACTTACCAGCCTGTGCATCACATTGCGAGATTCTGGACAATACCATCAGCAATGAAAACAAGCTGCAATAACTTAGCAGACGAGAGACGCCGCCCATGGTCGTCGGTAAACCTGTCGTCTGCGCGCTGCTCTTGCAAACGAAAGAATGGTAAAATATCGAAATCAGCACCGCTTAAAAAGTCATAAACATCAGCGGACATTATTCATGAAATGTAAAACAAATGCAAGACAAGCAAGTCAAAGAAAACAATAAAATTTTAGAATTCCTGCATTTCTTAACAGAGCTGGAAGCAAATCCGGTATTTAGTTTATTCGCCATGCAATTTTCTCTCCTCATTTGGGAATTTTGGAAAAAATGACAAAAAGATAAGTTTGATCGCATGCAGTTTGCCAATTGTATTGTTTATTTATTTATTTTCTATATATTTAATTATGCCCCCAAAACGAAATTCTGGCCCTCAATGTAAGGGAAATGGGCATTAAAAATTATTTCCGACATTTTGACCTAAGACAAGGCCCAGTACAGGCCTCGGAGGGGCGGTCGATTTGTTCCTTACACATTCCATATTTTATATCTGCCTGCGAGGAAGACATATCTTCAATGAAATTTATTTGTTTTATTATCCCCTCGGGTGATCGAGTTAAGTATAATGAGAATTTATCGCTCAACTCAGTTATGAAAAGCATTAAAAGACATTATCACTGTGTTGCCGTTAAAGAGATTTTTCATCCTATTAACTGATAGTAAATAGTAGCAATTAAAGCTAGAAACGCATTAAATAGCAAAGACAACTTGATGAACTTTAGAATCTTTTTAACAAGGCAAAACCACTGCTACTGTTCGGGACCCGAGGGAAAGTGGCCTCTCACTAAATATGATATCCTTTTTTCTCCGTACATTAAGATGACTAGAAATAAGCTAATCTCAATGTCCGACTACCACTACCGTTTTTGTAGTGCGACTTCATGATTATTATTTGTTTAGAAAAGTTAATGTCGGACGACAAGGTCATCTTTTTTAATCGGAAATATACTTGATACATCAGATATAATTCGAATGTAAACATTTTCCAGAAAAAAGAGTCAAAGTAAGCTATAGGTGAAAGTGAATACTCTTATCTCGTTATTTTATTGAGCTTAAAATGAAATGTTCATAATTTTGCCTGTTTTATCAACGATTTCCAATAAATAATGCACATAGCTATGACCGAACATTGGGCACAGTAATTTCCTCGACAGGTCACTTTGGCTCACCTGAACGAATCTGAACGAATCATCTGAGCGATAAGAAAGTCAGAAACAAACAAACAAACAAAAAATCGCTGTGTTAATTGAATTAGACATATTATAATCTCCATAAACTTAGTTATAACCTACTCTTCCCATAACATTCATTTATACACACCAAGTAGATACTCGCCTCTTATTTATAGTTATCTTTTAAAAAAGTCTAAAGGATGATTGAACTCATTTGCCGAGCCCGAGCGCTGCAGGCAGGAGAAACATCTGAACGTGCATCAAGTCGACAGGAAGCGTCCAGTACCGTCCGGCACGACACATATGACGTCGTGGCGCAAAGACAACAGATAGACACCACTGACGGCCACGAGAGGCATTTCCTTTGCTGGAGAGCACGTGAAGTAGTATTAAGACAGTTTGGTGCGGAAGGTGGGAGTGCTTGCGCGCATGCGCTGTGTAAAAGACCAGGGCCACTGGATTTTCACCAGATATTGACGGATATATCTGTGAGTAATTCTGTGCACGAAACATTTTCCAAATTAAAAAAAAATGTTATCGCCCGAAGATGGGCCATATTACGTAAGAACCTACACCACACCTGAGAACACATTTAGAAAGGATTTTTTCCCGACCAGAGAAGTGTTCTGAAATAGTCGAAAATCTTCCGAATATGTAGAACTTATGGAATTTATTTAACAAGAATGTTAACGTGTCCCTTTTATTGTTTCACAACTTTCAAGTCACAGTATTTTTTACTGTTTAAAACTTGTCTTGCCTCTATTAAATCGAGTTTTAACGTTATAACCTGTCGCTCTTCAAATTAAACGACATAAAAATTAATTTTGATTAACAACGCGTTCCAGAGGTCAAGGGCCAAAACGATAAAACTCTTTTATTAGGCATTAAGCCTGGTGCAAAGACATCAAAATCCAAATTAACACGACATCGTGCCGCTGAAGGCAACAGATAGGGCTAGTTTACCCGGAGGAAGAGCTGTAATACACCTGAATTTGCACAACTAGGTGGAAAATGTTGTGTTCAGTTTTTATTGCCTTCATTATTAACGATCGATCGGAATGCTAAGTTTTCTACTATTCAATCCGTGCCCTGGTTGTTTGTAAATTCTTAATTCTGTGACCGTTGAGAGTGCGCCGTGAGTAAATAAAACATCACCTTACACATACTGAAAGTGGTAATATTTATGGATACAACGCCGTGCTGAGGTTACAGACAATTGTCTCTCTAAGATAAACATGTCACTCGACCATAGTAGACTGATAACCTGTAAGCACAAACATGCATGCACGTGAACACACACACACACACACACACACGCACACACACACTAAAAAATACTGTGCCAAATGTTCGGTTTCCTGATCGATTCTTATCCTGTCACAGTAATGGACGTGGTTGTTAATAATAATAATAATAATAATAATAATAATAATAATAATAATAATAATAATGAATTTTATTGGTTATAGCACATTTTTACTAAAGGTCAAACAATAGTTCAGTGCAATGACGATTTGTTGTGATCTACAATAAAATTAAAAGGACAATCACACAGCTAATGGATCATAATGAAAGTTTATTGTGACTTGTGATAATATCAATATGTCAGTATCAATACACCTGGTATTCAGTTTGGGGATAAGGCATGCCGTGCGTCAATAAGGCGTATTTCTGAAGCTTTCCACAATGCAGCAGCACTAGTGCTACGTAATGAAAAGTTAATAAAATACAAATTAATAAAAGATAATTCAGCTACTACTAGGGAATCTAAGTGAGGCGGAGGTTGAGATAACGGGCAGTTTCTCGGCGTTTTCATTAACAGACCTACTAATAGTCACTCAGACGTCAAACAATATGTTAATGTACAATAAAGCTATCTGTGACATTTGTGAGGGATACTTGGTCTAAGGTTGGTCTAATTTGGAAATACTAGGACTGGGTAGATTGCAATTATACATTGTACAATCTGTGGTGATATGGAAGCAATCTTCTCAGCAGTGACGTCACTTCTGCTGTGGTGACCATAATGATATATTGTTTAAAAAACGATTATAACGTATTCAAACAACAGCTATTTGAAATCTATGTCAGTGGTGAATTAAATATACTGCAACTTCCCTTGCCAGTGGTATTCATTTCCTCCCAATTGTGAACTGCATGTAGTGCAGGCAAGTATAGAGGCAGCTGACGTCATAGGCGCAGAGATTTTTGCAGTAGAGCAGATACTGGTATTGATAATACGCCGAATGGTCCACTCCTGCTGCACGGGTCGTGCTTATAGGTGACGTCATTGTCGTCGTCATAGAAACAGCTAAAAGAAACGACGTCACATCATTCATACCAGTATACATGTAGGTCTATAATTGTTTCCGTAGTTAAGCCATACGGAAAGATTCTACCGGTTCACCAGTATCATTATAGATAATCGGACCTGTCGAAAGCAAGAGTTTTCTGTACATGGGGAGTTGATAGCGACCGAATACAATAACCTTTCAGAATAATTAAAATATTAAAATATTATTCATTTTCTTTCAAAAGCAAGTATTTCGTAATGCAGATTCCTCGAGGTGGTATGTGATTTCAGGGATATGCGTATATGATGACAAAGAAAACAGAATAAAAGGTCAACATGTTTGCTGTGTATTGTTTGTAAAAATGATGAAAAAACTACATGATACATTGTGCCTTACCTACCTTAACATGATTATGATACACATCTACGGCAGTTACTCATTAAAATTGCATAAAAAATCAATAAATCTCCACAAAGCAGTATTTTGTCAGTAAAATGTTGTGTCAGTAGTTTTAGAAAGTAAGTTGACTGTTTGACGGAAAGTACATCTTTTATGAATAATCAAAAATGATAAATATTGAAAATATAGTTCATGGAAAAAATGAGCTGTTTCAAAATTGAGCATTACATCTACTGAGGTACCTACCTCTGTAAGTGCTGCTTCACTACTAGTTAACAAAGTAACCATTACACGCTCGTTTTCTCTTCCACACTATTAAATATAAATCCTGGGGTTAGCATGAAAATATGAACCCCTAGTCATACCTCTGCATGCACTCGCTTTCCTGAAAGTAGTGCAGTTTTGCTTCGGCATCAGTTCCCCGCATCCGGTCAGCGAGGTGTGGAGCCAGCACGTCTTGGAGTATCGATTCCAATCCGTTGCCAAGCAACTAGGCATGCCGTCACACATGCGCGTGCAGGACACGAAGCTGTCGAACGTCCCTGAGTATTGTACCCCTCCTTTGATGTGGTAGCCATTGTAACGGTAATAGAGTTGTGGGGCCGGATCACCTGAGATAAGAATGTATGCTGCAGGTAGAAGGTTATTTGAAAACTGACACTTATAAA
>NW_019775624.1:907431-919328 GCF_001039355.2 Lingula anatina | reverse complement strand
ATATGAAGAAAAGGAGTCGTTATTATGCTAATCTTAATCTATGCTATGCTACTTTGGGATGCAAATCGTGGAGAGACTTCAGCGAGACAAGATACTTCATTTGACAAGCCTTTGCACGTCAAACGAATCCTAAGAACCTTTTCTTTAAATAATTAGAAACTAATGCAAGTTTGAATTTGTTGTCTTACATTGTTATATAGAAAAGAATGAGGGGCAAGGAAATATAAACGCTACTAGCCTGATAAACGCTGTGTTGCGAGGACCATTGACGTCAATTAAGTGAGCGTCTTCAAAGGTCCGTCAACTGCGGTTATTATCGGCAGACATAAAAATATTTGTAAATAATTCTAATTTAAAAAAAATTTAAAAACAAAAATATTGGCAAGAATTTAAATTAATGTTAATTATTAGTGACAGTAATTGATATATATTTTAATTAACGACACAAAGTAGGGTTTTTAACACATTCCAAGTGCATGGATCGCTTCCTGTTGGACTTATCAGAGGGCAATTAAAACATTTAAAACATAAAATGACAGATAAATAGCCCCAATCAGTATAACATAGACAATTATTCACTGTCCCCTGTCCAACCTTGGTAGTTTGCCATCTTGACACAGTCTGTTCAAAGAGAGTGTGTGTCCTGTGATACCTGGAAGTTGAATCAGTGGAAGTTGAACGGTGTATTTGAAAAACCTCCCCTTAAATGCAGGTTTCTTTTTTCGAAAATAGTGACAGAGTAATGGTGAGTGTCAGGAAAGGAAGATTAAAGGTTGGTAAATTGGGGGAAAAATGTCATTTATTGCAGGATAATTTTTTTTTCGAGGCAGAATGTGAACAGAGTCATAAATAGAAAGACTGTTTTTAAATCTGGTTTTATAATGCAAACTTTGAACATAACAACACTAAAAGGAATAAAGCTGCACCATTTGATTTGGTAATTATTATATAAAAAGGCCTATAATTTAAGCAGGCAGTGGTCACCCAAATTTTATATGCTTGTTTAATTGTTATGTTTTTGCATAGTGTTGTGAGTTCATGCTGGCATTTATGTACTGACCTTTGTACCATATTGACAGGGAGCAACCAGTGTACTGTTAGATCATTGTCATATAAAACAGTGCAGTTTTCTATACTGTACCAGTTTGACAGGTCCTAACATATATTTACCATGCCTAAGGGGGTGGGGATTATCTCTTTTATAAGCCCCAATGTGACAATCTAAACTAATCTGGTCTTTTAGAAGGGTAAGTAGATATCAAAACCCAGTGGTGCTCACTCAAATGAGATTAGTGTTTCTTTAGTATTTTATTTTGCTTTACTTAGACCTCATTCCCACATATTTTAGATCGATCTATCCCTGTGGAGAGTCTCACAAGATTACTGTCAGCTCAGCCGGCTTAGTTAAATGTCTGTCCCGCCTACTAAAAGCTGTAAGGGGATAATTAACTGTGTTACACGCTTTGCTGACAGCTATTTAGCGTGAACCCCCAGGGAGTTGGGTCGATTCGGATGGATCGATCTAAAATTCTGGGAATGCACTCTTATAGTGTAACTGGGCATGGCTTCAAGTTAGGTAACTGAAAGGCAGGATTTACTACAATACAAGGGGTCTATCTTAGGGCTTATTCCCAATGAAACTATTGTTCTACATAGATTGATCCAACTCTGTAGGAACTCTCGCTAAATGCAATCAATTAAACAGATTAAAACGCCACCTCTTGTTTCCCAAGCACCTGTATAATCACCAGCTTTTCTGTATTTTACTCAGTGCCAGGAGGCTTGTTAATCTGTTAAACCAACCGCATTTAGGGCGAGAGCATGAACTTTGTTTTTGGTTTTCTTTCCAGGAGCATCCACTACACACCAGTAGCATGTGCCAGTCAAGAAAAAATAGTTCCACCTAAAAAGCCCCCATCTAGTTTTTTAAGTTTCTTAAATGCCAAGAGGTCCGATATCAAAAATGAGAATCCAGGTAAGTGTTCAGTAGTTATGCATGTCCTTGTTCACACCAGTTTCTTAACTCTTTCCATTTAAAGGTAAACTTCTTATTGACTTTTCAGTGCCAGTGTATTTTTGCTCTGGCTGGTGGTTAAGCAGGGCCTCTGGACAAGTATAGATTGTTTTTATTAATTCTTCTTCAAAAGTTGTGAAAATTACAAGATTTGCCCATAAGATTTGATGCAATGTTGTGTGATTAAAATTTATAATTGGAGTTCATAAGTTATTTCTTGTTTCTTATGTAAGTTCCATGATTCTCTTTCAGACATCAAAAACACTGAACTTTCAAAAATTGCTGGTGCAATGTGGAAATCATTGAATACAGATGAGAAAGCAGTAAGTATCCATTCAGAAGTCTGATGTGTTATGAAATTAAGAAAAATAATCTAGCATTTGAATCTTTTCATGAGGATAGTTCCTTCATCATATGGCACAGTTTTGTTTAATTCTCTAACAACACAGTTGTATAGATATGGCATAATACAAAATAACGAATGTCCAAAAAAATTTTGCACATAACGGATTACAAATTTTTTAAATATTATCATTATTTTACTTATCAATTCATTATTTATTTATTGATTGATTTTATTATTAATGTTATTTTTTATTATTAGTAATTATTTATTTTTGTGTTTGTCCTCTAGATGTATGTTAATGCAGCTAAGAAGGAGCTTGATAAGTACCATGATAAGTATGAGGCCTTCATACAGAGTCTGTCTCCGGAGCAAAGAGAGATGTTGGGAGAGCAAGGCAGAACTAGAAAACAGAAACTGGAAAGAAGGAGAACAAAGGCTGTAAGTAAGGGTGTGTCTGTAGTTTCAATGCCCTGCACATGTATATCTGTCACCTAAGTTGATGTAGTTGCTAGAGGGAGTTGTGCACATTCCTCGTAACTTCTTCCAGAAACTATGTGTTTTAATCATTTTGGGGTTAACTGTGACACTAAAATGTAGATGAAATTTTGAAATGTGCACTATCAGATTGTTTTCCTAGATTTTTTTGTCTTTTCTTTCATTGGTAAGATTCCTAGGAATTTGACTTAATTGCAATTGTGGCTACAGAGTGGCTTACCATAATTTGATTTCAGAGCAACTTGTGTTTGGGGTTTTAGTCAAAATGCGTTTCAACAGGAATGGGTCATTCAAATTCCTATTTGATATGTCACATAGTACGTCCTGAGTCTTGTGCCTTTTAGATGCTTCACAAGCTAGAGAAACCTAAGAAGCCTGTGAGTGCATTTCTGCGCTTTGCGGCATCCAAGATGGTGGACCGTGGGGAGGCCCCAGTGCCGCAGTATATGTCTGGATGTGCACAGATGTGGAGGAGAATGCCTGAAGATGATAAACAGGTACATATACATAATGACTAGTAGCTCATATCTGTCTGGTTGAGTGAATGCAAAACAAATAATGGAGGTAATGATTGGAGGTTTCCATGTTTACACACATTCCAGGTTAAAATATCATTGGAATTCGATCTGGCCCGATAAAATTAAATGTAAATTTGTTCAGTTACTGGTCCAATATTTTTGCTGTTTTGACTGGTAGATTGTTAGGTCAGAGGGCAAGTCTCAGAGGGCAAGCAAAAAAGAGTTTAAAAAATGTCCCAGACTTCAATGGCATTGAAGTTTTGCATACATAGAGATGCGGTTGTGATTCTCTTTGTTACAAAATTCATCTTTAGTTATTTCTTGTAGGTGTAAATTTAGATTCTGGGTGATACAACTAGTTTCATGTACAACTAGTTTCATGTAATATTATGCATCTTCCTCCATAGGAATTTAAGAAGGCATATGCTGAAGAAAAGGCAGAATATGAGAAGAACCTTTCTGCATGGGAACAGAAAGTTAGTGCAGAAGGTCACCCAGAGCTCGTGCGAGGTTACTCACAACAATTAAAGAAAGAAAGAAATGCAGCAATTATTGCCAAAAAGCGTGAAAAAATGGCACTTGCCAGAGCAAAAAAACTTCAGAAGGTGGCAGCAGCAAAAGCCAAGAAAAAAGAAAAACTGGCTCAGCAGAGAAAAAGGAAGAAGGAGAAAGCTGAAGCACAAAAGAAAAAGCAACGTAAGAGAGCAGTTACCAGGGTGAAAAAGCTTAAAAAAATAACTAAAGATGAACCTTGAAACTTTTTGTCCTCAGCTTGTAGAGATACCAAGTTATCTCAGCCATGGTCAGAGTAGTCTCACCCAAAGAAAAGACAACTAAAGTGATCAGTCACACATCTCAGAGTATGTTAAGAGATTGTTAAAATGTTGTCTCTGCCAAACACTGCCACTTTTATTTCTTTTGCAAGATAATGCATTCCTCTCTAGATCCATTATTTTCAAGGAAGAGATTAGGGATTGAAGAAACATGGTTTTGGACAAAAATAATTATTCTGGCAAATTCTGTCTGCTTTTTTGTCTTCAAAACTTGGCCATGTAACTCTTTTTGTATTAAGGAATGGATTTGGTTTGATTTGTATGTATACAGACTTGTCTTTCATTTTCTGTTTTATTTTAGTCTAAATAGAAGTTGTGAGACACCTGTCATGTATGTTATTTTCCAGCAATGAGTACTTCTAGCAATATAACTGCAAGTTCATCAGCAGTCAAGTTGACCGAGTGAGTGGAAACTTAAAATTGTCTATTTTAACTTTATATCACATTTAATGCCATCACCTATTGTCAGATATTACACCTTCGATTTGTAGAATAAGTGCAATTTTTGTTTTTAGGAAACCGGAGAAATATCTCATTCGGGGAATTTTATGCTATCAAATTAACAGTGCAAATTTATTGATAGCTTAACCATGTACATGCCTTCAAAACGACGTACCCACTTTCAGTATTAACAAGGGGGGAGGTGGGGAGTAGCTGTTGTGTCAAACAGCACATTGAAAAATTAAGCTAACATTTAAATTACTAGAAAAGCTGGGATTATTTTGATACAGAAATGTTCCTTCTGTCATTGATTTTGAAATAAAATTATTTTCCATAATTGTTGCAATAAACTTAAATAAGCAGTAAATGATCTGGAGTTGCACCTAAGTTTTTTCACCATAAAAAATCACAACCTTAGCATAAAGGCAACTAGGCTATGTTTTAAATGTACTTTTACCTGTCTTTTATATGTAGCATTGGTGTTTTGCTTGTCTGTTTTGAATTTCTTGAAATTTATGAAGGCACTTGTATCTAAATAAACTATTAAATATTTTTTAAAATGTTATAAAAACATTTACTACTGTTAAATTTTACCATATTGCAGTTTGGTGTTGATAGTTATTACATCTTAACATGAATTGTTAGTTTTTTAACATATGAACACCATTCTGTCTGTAAATTAGCCTAGTTGAGATGCAGTTGGCAGGTGCTTGTCTAGTGTACATTGTTACCTTATATAGTATGAAATAGAGATAGAAATGATAGCTTGTGCACTTTGTTACTTGCTGTAACAGATTCCATAGAAAGCAGGTGTGCACATTTTACATTGTAATGGATATATGTATCCACAGAGTAGCTAATGAATAGTGTCGTTTTATTTTAATCTTGAGTATAGGTGATAAAGCTATTACTCTCTGTTTTATGATGTCTGGATTGCTGATTGAAGACACAATTGAAGGTATCATTATCATTATCATTGCTGTTTGGCAATGTACTGTAAATGTTATTAGTTATCCCTTATTTTCATGTGCAATACGGTTTCTGTTGATCTGCCATGAACTGAAGTTCAGTAGTATGTGAACATGGGGTAACAAATATAGCACTTGATGGACAAAAACCTTTATATTTTCCCCTACTTTGTTTGGCTGTTTACAACCAGTGAGCCATCTCTATAATTGGACTGGAGCCTCGGCCTGTTGTCCAGTTTTCAGAACTACAAAAAGTGCTGTATATATGATCTATGAATAGATTTGGAAAAGTTACTGTATTTTTAACCAATCAAATTACAGTTTTCATTCATTGAATAATCAAAATATGTATTACAATGTTTCAGAGGTAGAAAGATCGATGATCAGATAGGCGCACTGAAAGTGAATAACAGAAACCAAAAAGAATGTAAACAGTTCTCTCTGGGAAATACTGTCCTTGCACAAGATTCATTACCACTTAAAGACCGCAGCCTGTTCAGTTGCCACTTCTTGAAAGATGGACATTCTTGGCTGAGCGTTTTGTTACTGGTAGTGGCTCTCTATAGGTTCAGAGATTGGTTTCATTACACACTGCTGACTATATGTGCTGTTAGTTCATAAAGATGGACCATCTGGGATTCACTAAAGCAAGTTTGACCATAAGTTGGTGTTAAAACCCCTGTTACACTGGGCTATCAGCCTCTTGGAGAACAAATGTTGGCCCACTTTCACAAATATATCACAAAGTTAAACCTGCAGTATCTTTTAGTTCACCACTAACAATAATCAATGGATTTAATGTCGACTATCAAATATTGCCGAAGTTCTTTGAAGAAAGAACTAAAAGCATTGAAAAAGCAAAAGTGTGTTCTCCTTGCGGATGCAAGCCTTGCATAACAGTGGCTTGACATTTAAATCCAGGTTTCTCCCACTTCTTAAAGAAATGTCTGAACCAGTCCACCACAAGTAGCTGTTGCTTAAAACATGGGGAAGTGATTTGAGTGGATTCTACACATTTATCTTGGGTCAAAGAACATTAAATCGCAAGTTTAAACAAATGAGACCATATTTAGTTGTTTTGAGAAACTGGTACCTAGATAAGTTCAATTTATTCAAAATATTAAAATTGCAAAAATTCAGCAAGGTCTGGTGCTGTCTGTTGAGATATCATAGATGCATGTGTGCAAAACGTAATAATACTGTATAATTGTCAGAAATGCTTACTTAGGCACTTGATGCTATTATTTACTATTGCTTCATTTCAAGAAGTTTTATATCTAGTTTCACATTACATAATAGTATTAAAAATAAAATGAAACTTGAGAAATGTGGAAGTGTTTTTATTGTTCATTCATTTTGTCTTCTACAAACAATATCCTGTCATAACTTTTAACCATAATAAAAATAAGGCAAGAAATTTTAAAGCTTCCACCCAAAACTTCAAATTATTTCAGTTGTTGATCACTCCAGTTTGCTGTAACACGTTCCCTCAATTGAAGTAAAAGTGACCCGTCCAGCACCCTTAAGTCATCAAAGCAAGAAGACTTTCAACTGCCACTGGAGCTTTTAGAAAATGTCACCAATGGTTCAGTATTCGTCAGGTTTTTTTTTCTCTGCAAATATCATCTTACTGGCCTATATTAAGATGGCAGATTTACTGAAATTAATAATTTGCAAATTTCGGTCAATGTTTTCTTCAAATAATAAAAAGGACATCTTATTTCGATGTGATTTAATTAGAAGGCATCAACAGTGGTGACCAGGACAAACTATAGTGCAAAACTGAAAGTGGACTTTCTCTGAGAAAATGGAGGAAAAAAGCAAAATTCCAAAACTCCAGCCATACAGAAACCCAGAGACATTAGGACCACACTGGACAAGCTGGTTAGATAGTTTTGAGCTTTTTGCTAGCAGGAAAGGGTTGATTGTTTCAGAACCAACAGACGCAACAAATAACGAAAAAAGACATTTAAAAATGCATGCCAGGAGACCCGTGCTTATGTTACTTCGACAGGCACAGATGTACAAGATATTTTCAGGACTCTCCCAAACACGGTGAGAAACATGACTATACATCGGCACTTAACATTTTAAAGTAATATTTTGTACCAAATGTAAACATTTCATGTGCTCAACAGACGTTCCAAGAACCTAAAGAAAATTAAACTACGCAGCATTTTGCTACACATTAAGGATGGCGATCCGAGACTGCGGCTATGGTGACAATCCAGACAAGCACATTCAGAGTGCTCTAATATGGAGATGCCCGCCTAGCTACATTAAACGCCAAGTCTTGGAGGAAGGAGAGGAGTTGACATTAAGGGCAATAGAACTGGCAACTTGATGCGAGCATATTGAGTCACAAATGAAAGGAAATGGAAGCAGAACACTAGAAACAGTGAGTATGGTGAAACTGAAGTCATTAGACAAACCAACTCAGTTCAAATGCCACAAGTTCAGACATAAGCAACAAAGTAAAAAAAAAAAACTCCAACTGAGAAAACGTGTTATGGATATGGAGGTAAGGGACACTTTACCATGACTTAAAATGCCTTGCTAGAGGAAAAACTTGCAATGAGTGTAAGAAGTTGGATCACTTTGCAAGAATTTGCAAAACTAAAACTGTTAATGACAGTTATGACCACGATGAGTCAAGTAGGCCATATGCATTTTGTGTGGGAACCAATGCAATCCACACGGAAGACATGGTGGAAATAGAGACTGGCAGCATGAATTTAAATGTTTTACCAGACTTGGGTTCCTACTTTAATATCATTGATAAAAACACATGGGAAATGCAGAAATCCAACAGAATAAAATGCGACTCTTGTGCAGGACCCCCAAATGAACAGTTATATTCATACACATCTGAGAAACCTTTAGAAGTGAAGGGAACATTTGAATGTGACATCAAGGCAGGCAAAGGAAGTGGCCATGCAGAATTTGTAGTAGTGAAAGGGCACAGGGTGCCACTAATAGGGCACAACACCGCAATGAATCTAGGAATGATGAAAATTGGAATAGATATAACAATAGATTATAACAATATAATATGAGGACTCGCTATATACAGAATTCATTGATGTGTTTTCAGGCCTCAGTTAATTTTAAAGATACTGAGATTACAATACACACAGACCCACCAGTGAAGTCTGTGGTACAACCATTACACAGGACAACACTGAACCAGCAGAAGGACCAACTCTGGGTGAATTCTGTGGTGATTGTACCTAAACCAGGGGGTGATATAAGATGATGCATAGATATGCTTCCTGCGCAATGAGGCTATCATATACCTACTGTTGATGAGGTATTGCAGAGTTTTAATGGCCCAGCTGTATTTTCAGAGCTGGATCTGAAAATGGGATATGATCAGCTTAAATTAGCACCAGAATCGCCCTCCATTACTACGTCTGTGGCTCTTGCTGGACTAAATATGGAGTATCTTCAGCAAGTGAAGTTTTCAAACATAAGATAGCAAATACCCTAGCTGGCATTGAGGGAGGAACCAACATATCTGACAACATAGTAGTGCATGAAGCAGAACAGGAAACATCTACGTCCAGTCCTTGAGAGACTTCAATCCACAAACCTAGGCAGGGATGAACTGGAGTTCTATGGATAAGAATGGGACCTACAGAAGAACACGTGAGAGCCGTAGTGAATGCATGCAAACCCAAAGATATACATGGGTTACGAAAACTTTTGGGGCCTAGCAAATTGCAGTGCAAGACTTACCCAATCCTCATCACCAGTGCTGCTGCCTTCCAATTAAATTGCTCCACAAATTAAATCACTCAGCAAATTGAATCAATTGCAGCACTCCCGCATTTTTTAATATCATACCTCTTAGTCTAGTGGGATTTCCACAAAAGATGAATGGTAGGGGCATTTTGGGGTAAAAGTTGGGAACCAGGCTTATTGGCATAATTTTGGGATGCTGAATCCGATTTACCCGGTTCCCAAGCGAAATTTTGCGTTTTTAACGGTCTTATTTGCAAAAAAACAAAATGGCCGCCAGATTTCCTATTTTCTGCAATATCTCTGGAACTAGACAGGCAAATATTACAAATGAAGTGTCTTTACCTATATTTTCAGGGTCGAGGAACATTATTAAGATGTTTCTGTTAGAATTAGATTTACTCAATTTTCCAAAATATGCAAATTAGGATCGCCATTATTGAAAAACCATTTTACTTCTGTATCTCTGTAACTAGGCAAGCAAACATGACAAATGAAGTGTCTACACCTATGTTCTCAGGGTCAGGGAATGTGATAAATCAGATGTCTTGTCTTTTGGGTAGCACTGACTTTGTGAATCATGTCCGAGTAGCACCTTTTATTGTTTCTTCCCTGTATCTGTCAAACACAAGTCAATCTGCTGATAGTTAGAACCTGCCTTCAGAACTGCTTTTGCGTTAACTAGGCAAGCAAACATGACATATTAAGTGCCCACACCCATGTTTTTAGCATTAGGGAAAGTGATTAAGACATTTTCACTATAATCAAATCAGCAATGAGTGCTACACTGTCACACTGTAGCAATTATTCGAATCTGAATTGAATTTTGCAATTAAATACTGCGCTGCCATTGGGATGTAAACATATTGGATCACACAACTGCCCCTTTTACCTAGATTTAAAAAAGATGGAAACTGATAACAACGCGTGCAGCCTCTTCTAGCTGCAACCAGAGCCCTCATTCCATGCAGAGAGGTTTCTGAGAGTATGATCCAGTATTGTGTTACACGCATTAGTCAGAGATTGCATAAGCTTGTGCCGATTTGTAGGCTGGATGGGTAAACTCGTAGTTCTGTTAGCGATTTATGCCCACTGGTTTTCTATAGAATTCATGTCAGGGGAATTTCGTCGGCCAAGGCAACTGGTTTACCTCTTGGTTTTGCAGAAAAGCAGTTATTGCATGGGCATGGTGTGGTCGGGCATTGTCATCTTGCAGGATGAAGTTGTCCTGGAAGTACTTTCTTGCAAATTGCAGCAAGTACTCTCTAAAATGTCCCTGTATTTTATCTGGTTGAAGTTTCCGTCAATTGCCACCAATATTGTTTTGCCTCCAGAGTGGAAACCGGCCCATACAGAGATACTGCCACGGCCACAAGTCACTGTAGTGTGACACAATCCTCGTGCAGTAACTCGTCTGGAAACCTACTGACTCTGATTCAGCCATCGCGGTGGGAGAATTCAAACCCTGCCTCATCTGTAAAAATCTACATGAACCCAGTGCTGTGCCTGGAACCGCAAATGGCATCTAGCCCACCATGTTGCTCTGTTCATAGAGTTAACCAGCTAAAAGTAGCCTTGCATTCACTAGAGTTCTAGAAACATGCTTTTGAATGGTAATTTGCCACTCATTTTGTACAGCAAGAGTTGTCTTTATCCGGTTGTTACGACATAACCTCAGAAGCAAGCGGTATTCCCTTCTGGTGGTGACTTAAGGACGTCCTGGCCGTGGTCTCTGTGTTAATGCACCAGTCGGGGCGTGTTTCTGTAAGATGTTAGAAACTGCTCCCTAGGACACATTCAGCTGTCTGGCAATAGCAGTTTGCTTCTGTCCATTCTGAAATAATGCAACAATAGTGTGGCAAGTCGCTGCCGTTAGTTCACATACCGTAAGGACAGCTAAGAGTCTGAAAAATATCAAACTCTTCTGACTGGACGCTGCCGAGATATAGAGACTTATTCTGCATAACTGCTGCCCTTTTATACGCATTCTGTAACCAGCCAAAGAGGACTGCTCAGAGAAACTGCCACATATTACGTAATATAACCGTGCTTCAGAGAAAGCAGCCTAATGAACAATAACCAACACACCTGGCTACACATATACCTGATCACAATTGTCGTTTGTGATCAATTTTTCTAAAAAGTTAATTTATTATCAACACTTTCCTTTTAAACTAAAATATTCCATATTAAATGTCAATATGTATGTGTACACTTCAAGTACACTATGACATCTCACCTCATTCATTTCAGCAATTTTTCCATTAGCTTATTACTGGTTACCCATTGGTATCGTTTCATTTCAATTAACAAAATTTCTTGAATTTTTGCTTTAATCTTCTGATATTCTATTGAATCCAATTAAATGATTGACGATACGAAAAGCATTTCTGTGTTAATAGCAAGTCTGAGCAGTTTCTCAAGCTTCTAAATGATTTGCTTGAGGCCAAATCTGTAACAGGAAGGTTAACAGAAGACGTATTCTGCCCTGATGAAATTAAACTAAATGACTCCTCACCCAGTGGCGGATTTGGGGGGGGG
>NW_019775624.1:882647-892699 GCF_001039355.2 Lingula anatina | reverse complement strand
CTACCTTGAGAAAGTTATAAATATAACTTCTGGGGCTTTGAAAATAAAATGGCTTGATGATTTTAGACCTATTGAAAAATAACATTAATGCTGCGTTATGAAAATATTATTCTGAACTTGTTTTTATTCTAAGCATCACGTGTTTTTTTATTTACTTTTCCGTGTTTTTGCAATAACAGAACTGAATGTTTTAGACATTGCATTTTAACTTAAGAACAAAACTAACAATGCGAACAAGGTTTGTGTTTCATTACTTCATTTTCAGAGATAAATGATATTCAATATTTATGTATACATAAATATCTTAAATTTGAATGGTATTAGGGAGCAAGGACAAGGTTATCTTGTGCATAACAAAAATTTCAACAAAGAGGCAGGTGGCAAAGTATGATATCCAAAAACAAGATATATTGAACTTATACTTCTGCAAACGACCCCCACCATGAAACTGTATGAGGACAATGACACTCTTTATTCTGGTAATTGGCTACAGATAAAATTACATATAAAGGACTTCGATTTACTTTTTAAATATATATCCGTGGGACCCATTGGTTCATAGCAGATTGAGTTGTTTGACCCTACTAAGAATAAAAGGTAACTTCTATTGATGCGATTAATTTTAAGATCAAGCGTCTAGTACACAAACCAGGCTTATTGCCGAGGAAACAGAGATTGTAAACGTTGATCATAATAAAGTTATATGTTCACTATTTATTGTGGATAATTGGGTAGACACAACATAATGAAGAAAAAAAAGATCCCAAAGTGCAATTTTTCACAACAATATTTAAACGAAACAGGTGAATAGCCTGCTTTACCATGCTTGACGTACAAATCAGGATTCTTTTTAAAATGCGCATTTCTTATTTTTCTCAGTGAGGACCGAGGTAGCTCGCCGCAGCTGCATGTCCGATGAAAATGATTTCGCGACGAAAAACGTTTTTTCTGTATCTGTGGTTGGCAGTGGGATCTGCAATGGGTAAGTCACAATTAATGCACATTTAGAATGAATATATTTTTCATAGATATATTAGAGCGATTCAATTGAATCCAATTTCGAGAGATATGAGACTTTTTTTGTTTTTGGAAACTGAAAATTTAAAAAATCAAAGTCACAATTATCGGCCAAAAAGGAAATATTTGCCAAAATAGTTTTTTAAAGCTCTTCTTCTCAACAGTCTGCTCGCTTTTTATAACTCAAATTTTTTTCTGTACACGTTTCTTAATAACACCCAATCGTTTGAAAAGGATATATTCAGAATATATTTGGTACAATTTTAAGTTAAACTTTTACTGATATCTTGGTCATTAGAAGCAGTGTTATTTTTATGTTCATGAAAAAGGTCATATTGTTAACAACCATGAATTAACGGCATATGCTACGTATAATTTTTTTCTTCTTTTTAAACTATTCAGTTCTTATTTAAACTTTTAAAATATTCCAACGTGTGGTGGTTCTAAATGACTAATTAACAAATCACTTATTAACAAATAAACGAAAACAAAACAATATTGTCTTTTATGTTATATGTAATACATGCTTGTTATATGTATTGTGTATCCCCTATTTATATAGATGGCAAAATACTTTATGTTATTAAGGATATTCCAACAAACCGGATAACCAAGGTGTAGAATTCTACGTGGCATTTGGTGAAAACAATCCTAACAGTCTGAGTCTTGAACTTTTCATTACCACAAGTTTGAACCAAACCATCACAGTGAATGTGACAGCACCTTTGGCCAGCTCCGTTTACGCCGGGGAAACGGTAAAACTTTCATTTCCTTTCATAGTTTTTTTATTTTTTTTACACTGGATGAATTTCAGGCTAATTTATTAGGTTTAAACATGAGTTTATTAAATGGCGACTTTATTCTACAAAACGCACAAATCAACGTTAAGAGCTTCTCTCTACTGGTGTTCTCGCAAGTCTCTGTTTATCAAAGGTACATGGCAGTATGCTTTTAAACAATTTGGTCACTTATTACTTTTTCTAATTCAGGTAACAGTCTCAAAAGGTCAAGTCCGCATAGTCCAGATTCCTAAAGATATAAGGATGACTGGAAGCAGTGTCCAGTCCAGAGGCATATACATCACGGCATCGGACGAGATCATAGTGTATGCGGTCAACAAAGAGCACTACAGCTCGGACTCATTTTTGGTGATTCCGGCGGACGTGTTAGGAACGGATTACTTCGTGCCAGCTTGGCCCAGGAATACCGCAGTCTCTGGAAGGCAGGAACCAGCACAAATAGGTAAAAAGATCGTGGCTGATTTTTGGAATGGTCAAGTAGTTTTTGTTTTCACACATTTTTTTCTCAGACTGTCTAGCGCTTGCATTTAGGCGTGGGTCTTCGCCTTGGCGCCATAATCCTTTATTATGAGACCTCCAAATTTCGGGTTGCCAATGAAGACGACACGACCATCACCTTTACAATGCCAAGTCGCCCTTTCTCCTGTTCGTACAATAGTAGCGATTCCTTCAACGTTTCGCTTAACCGAAGCCAATTGTTTTAACTTTAAAGTTATAAAGTTTCTTTATTTTATTCTTCTGCAACTGTTGTACAGTACATATAGGTCTCCACCTCACAGTCTGTCATATCGCAATCTTTTCTGATGACATAGAGTGAATATTGGTAAAAATTGTCACTGTACTTTCAGTCGTTTTCCTTACTTTTAGGAGTGGTAGCAACGGAGAACAGTACAAGTGTAAACTTCACCATGCCAAGTCATTCTTTCTCTTGTTCGTACAATGGACAGACCTATAGCAGTGGCGATTCCTTAACCGTCTCGCTAGACCGATGTCAGACGTTTCAACTTCAGTGCGACGAGGACCTAACTGGGGCACGAGTCACATCTGATAAACCCATTGGGATAGTTTCTGGTAATAAAAGGACAGAGCTTCTAAGTACAAGCTCTTCCAGATCGTCAGACCATATAGAAGAGATGATTCCCTCCGTCCCGACGCTTGGGAGGCGCTTTCTCACTGCACCCCTGTCAGAAAGGTCCGCGGGCGATGTGTTTCGAATAATTGGTTAGTATGACTTACGTGAATTAAAAATATTTTTGGCAAATTCTTGTTTAAAAGTTGCTCATCAAAATACCACAACAATGCTGCTCCAGTATTTCCTGCTTGGTATTCAGGTTATTGATGGTCACTTTTCGTGTTTTTCGGTTCGATAAATGATATTATATTATGTCTACATGAGTTTATTGTCCTTTTTATGTGTTATGACAATTCTGTTATCTTTCCATCCAGGCACTGTACAAGGAACCACATTGACAGTACAGGGCACGACAAGTGGAAACAACACGTACACCTTGAACGCTGGCGAATTCCAACAGCTACTCGTCTCGTCTAACGACTACCTGTACATTGAGGCCACCAAAGCAGTCCTTGTTGTACAATATTCAAAGTCTGGTAAGTTCGCCTTCTTGTGTAGTTGCAGAGAAAGTATACATGTATATGTCTGGCTTTAAATGATCCCATTTTGATAATAAAACCGATATTAGTATATGAAAATCAATTGCCCAATTAACTTGACCAAATTTGAAACGCCGGTTTAAAAAAAGACACGAGTGAAAAACTTACATTGAACTAATAGGCCACATTGTTGGAAATTTCTAAAATTATTTTTGTCGCAGATCGAAATAGAAGGGTACTGGGCCGTTTCTTCATAGTAAACAGACGTGAAAATGTTCAAATCCTAAAGCGAACCATTCACGATGCTACTCCACTACACAGCTTTGTTGTGAATTGTATTTATAGTTTTGATACAACAATGTATTTAGATAGACTAAAAACAATTAAACACGAGTAACCACAAAAGTGGGAAATTGACAGTGTTGGTAAGCGTCTGTGCAAGTTAAACTCGTTTCAAAATCTTGGGAAAGAATTTAAATGAAATGCAGAATTCATTTCATGAATCTTCTCTGATTTGCAGCCAGTGCAGACAGTGCTCAAACCGACCCATTCATGATGCTGCTTCCTCCACTTGAACAATTCGACTCCTACTACACTCTGGCAACCGTAGAGGGCGTATCAGCTGCTTTTAGAAACTATATTAACGTTATAATTAAGATGGACCAATTATCAGGGCTGTACCTTGATGGGGCACCTGTAGCACCAGGAGATGTAGCCACAAATTGGACGCAGATATCTAATACGCAGTACGCAGCAGTCATATTGTCAGTTTCTCCTGGAACTCATACGCTATACCACCAGTCACCAATTGAGGTTTTTTCCGCATTCGCCTATGGTCACGTGCAGTACGAATCTTACGGATATCCCGGTGGATGTCGGTTGGCGCCTATAGGGGATTACTGTAGTTTGACAACCTCAGTCGCGGGAGATGGGTTGGACAATGACTGTGATGGTTTTCTCGATGAAGAACTCCTGAATAGCATAGATGACGATGGTGATGGTCTTGTTGATGAAGATGTGGCCTTCGCTTCCAATCCAGATCAGGCGAGTTTTGTGGCCGCGGCGGATGCCCAAACAACTTCTACTACCACTACTACATCTACTGCCGTTATTCCTACCACTTCTTCCACGCATGTTGCGGTAACGACAAGTACAGAAAGTTCATTGCTGGCAGGAAATTCTGCTGCTCGGAATGGAAGAGATCTTACGACGACAGAAATTATTAGTATCAGTGTTGGAAGCGTAGTTGCTGCAGCATTGGTTGCCGGATGTTTGTCACTCTTCATTTTCGGCAAATACCGTCGATATAAGCGCAAAAAAGAAGAAGAAGAAGAAAAAGCAAAACTAGCAAAGAATACGTCGGAGACAAGTTTAAGATCAAACAGAGTCAGCCCAGAACCACAATCAGGGAAGAATTCCCGCTTAAGCACCAGTGATATTGATGTTGGAGTTCCAGAATCACCGGGAAACTCTCCTCGGGATGGACCCTTCCTATCCTTACCCCCTGCCTTCCCGGGTAAGGCTTGGAGCACTGGCTACGCACGCGTTGGTGAGCCTACACATATTAAAGGCCATGAAACGCCGGACAAGAAGAGTAAGTCTATGGTACCGGGACAAAAACGGCCGGCTGTCAACCCAAATCTTAACATCATTGATTTCTAAGCTGACGAATGGAACTCGTTGTATTTGTATGCAGTTATTGAGACACCGGGAAATCTTCACAGTTTGCACCATTCATTACACGTGTGTGACGACTGTGTCAGTTTTTGTTGCAAAAATTACTAAAGAAAAAGAAAAAAGGCATTTAGATTAAATGTCAGTTATATGGCGATGTCCTCTATGTAAATATTGATGTAAATATCAAGAGGTCCGCAACGAAGTAGCTGCATGTTACGGATACGATTTGATTACACTTTAGTATCACCTGAAGCTAAAAGATGTTCATTTTGACTCTCTTTTTATTACACAACTTCAAAAAAGGTACAAATTGATTCAGAAGCAATATCTCACTCACTCCCCCCCCCACCCCCACCCACACACACACACACNAATTTATGCGCATTTAGAATGAATATATTTTTCATAGATATATTAGAGCGATTCAATTGAATCCAATTTCGAGAGATATGAGACTTTTTTTGTTTTTGGAAACTGAAAATTTAAAAAAATCAAAGTCACAATTATCGGCCAAAAAGGAAATATTTGCCAAAATAGTTTTTTAAAGCTCTTCTTCTCAACAGTCTGCTCGCTTTTTATAACTCAAATTTTTTTCTGTACACGTTTCTTAATAACACCCAATCGTTTGAAAAGGATATATTCAGAATATATTTGGTACAATTTTAAGTTAAACTTTTACTGATATCATGGTCATTAGAAGCAGTGTTATTTTTATGTTCATGAAAAAGGTCATATTGTTAACAACCATGAATTAACGGCATATGCTACGTATAATTTTTTTCTTCTTTTTAAACTATTCAGTTCTTATTTAAACTTTTAAAATATTCCAACGTGTGGTGGTTCTAAATGACTAATTAACAAATCACTTATTAACAAATAAACGAAAACAAAACAATATTGTCTTTTATGTTATATGTAATACATGCTTGTTATATGTATTGTGTATCCCCTATTTATATAAATGGCAAAATACTTTATGTTATTAAGGATATTCCAACAAACCGGATAATCAAGGTGTAGAATTCTACGTGGCATTTGGTGAAAACAATCCTAACAGTCTGAGTCTTGAACTTTTCATTACCACGAGTTTGAACCAAACCATCACAGTGAATGTGACAGCACCTTTGGCCAGCTCCGTTTACGCCGGGGAAACGGTAAAACTTTCATTTCCTTTCATAGTTTTTTAATTTTTTTTTTTTACACTGGATGAATTTAAGGCTAATTTATAAGGTTTGAACATGAGTTTATTCAATGGCGACTTTATTCTACAAAACGCACAAATCAACGTTAAGAGCTTCTTTGTACTGGTGTTCTCGCAAGTCTCTGTTTATCAAAGACACATGGCAGCATGCTTTTAAACAATTTGGTCACTTATTACTTTTTCTAATCCAGGTAACAGTCTCAAAAGGTCAAGTCCGCATAGTCCAGATTCCTAAAGATATAAGGATGACTGGAAGCAGTGTCCAGTCCAGAGGGATATACATCACGGCATCGGACGAGATTATAGTGTATGCGGTCAACAAAGAGCACTACAGCTCGGACTCATTTTTGGTGATTCCGGCGGACGTGTTAGGAACGGATTACTTCGTGCCAGCTTGGCCCAGGAATACCGCAGTCTCTGGAAGGCAGGAACCAGCACAAATAGGTAAAAAGATCGTGGCTGATTTTTGGAATGGTCAAGTAGTTTTTGTTTTCACATTTTTTTCAGACTGTCTAGCGCTTGCATTTAGGCGTGGGTCTTCGCCTTGGCGCCATAATCCCTTTGTTATAAGACCTTCAAATTGTGTGGATGCCAATGAAGACGACACGACCATCACCTTTATAATGCCAAGTCGCCCTTTCTCATGTTCGTACAATAGTAGCGATTCCTTCAACGTTTCGCTTAACCGAAGCCAATTGTTCTAACTTTTAAGTTATAAAGTTTCTTTATTTTATTCTTCTGCAACTGTTGTACAGTACATATAGGTCTCCACCTCACAGTCTGTCATATCGCAATCTTTTCTGATGACGTAGAGTGAATATTGGTAAAAATTGTCACTGTACTTTCTGTCGTTTTCCCTACTTTTAGGAGTGGTAGCAACGGAGAACAGTACAAGTGTAAACTTCACCATGCCAAGTCATTCTTTCTCCTGTTCGTACAATGGACAGACCTATAGCAGTGGCGATTCCTTCACCGTCTCGCTAGACCGATGTCAGACGTTTCAACTTCAGTGTGACGAGGACCTAACTGGGGCACGAGTCACATCCGATAAACCCATTGGGGTAGTGTCTGGTAGTAAAAGGACAGAGCTTCTAAGTACAAGCTCTTCCAGATCGTCAGACCATATAGAAGAGATGATTCCCTCCGTCCCGACGCTTGGGAGGCGCTTTCTCACTGCACCCCTGTCAGAAAGGTCCGCGGGCGATGTGTTTCGAGTAATTGGTTAGTATGACTTACGTGAATTAAAAATATTTTTGGCAAATTCTTGTTTAAAAATTGCTCATCAAAATACCACAACAATGCTGCTCCAGTATTTCCTGCTTGGTATTCAGGTTATTGATGGTCACTTTTCGTGTTTTTCGGTTCGATAAATGATATTATATTGTCTACATGAGTTTATTGTCCTTTTTATGTGTTATGACAATTCTGTTATCTTTCCATCCAGGCACTGTGCAAGGAACCACGGTAACAGTACAGGGTACGACAACCGGAACCAACACGTACACTTTGAACGCTGGCGAATTCCAACAGCTACTCGTCTCGTCTAACGACTACCTGTACATTGAGGCCACCAAAGCAGTCCTTGTTGTACAATATTCAAAGTCTGGTAAGTTCGCCTCCTTGTGTAGTTGCAGAAGAGAGAAAGTATACATGTATATGTCTGGCTTTAAATGATCCCATTTGATAATAAAACCGATATTAGCATATGAAAATCAATTGCCCAATTAACTTGACCAAATTTGAAACGCCGGTTTAAAAAAAGACACGAGTGGAAAACTTACATTGAACTAATAGGCCAAATTGTTGGAAATTTCTAAAATTACTTTTTGTCGCAGATCGAAATAGAAGGGTACTGGGCCGTTTCTTCATAGTAAACAGACGTAAAAATGTTCATATCCTAAAGCGAACCATTCACGATGCTACTCCACTACACAGCTTTGTTGTGAATTGTATTTATAGCTTTGGTACAAGAATGTATTTAGATAGACTAAAAACAATTTAACACGAGTAACCACAAAAGTGGGAAATTGACAGTGTTGGTAAGCGTCTGTGCAAGTTAAACGTTCTTTGACCGTTGGTTGTATTAACTCGTTTCACAATCTTGGGAAAGAATTTAAATGAAATGCAGAATTCACTTCATGAATCTTCTCTGATTTGCAGCCAGTGCAGACAGTGCTCAAACCGACCCATTCATGATGCTGCTTCCTCCACTTGAACAATTCGACTCCTACTACACTCTGGCAACTGTAGAGGGCGTATCAGCTGCTTTTAGAAACTATATTAACGTAATAATCAAGATGGACCAATTATCAGGGCTGTACCTTGACGGGGCACCTGTAGCACCAGGAGATGTATCCACAAATTGGACTCAAATATCTAATACGCAATATGCAGCAGTCATATTGTCAGTTTCTCCTGGAACTCATACGCTATACCACCAGTCACCAATTGAGGTTTTTTCCGCATTCGCCTATGGTCACGTACAGTACGAATCTTACGGATATCCCGGTGGATGTCGGTTGGCGCCTATAGGGGATTACTGTAGTTTGACAACCTCAGTCGCGGGAGATGGGTTGGACAATGACTGTGATGGTTTTCTCGATGAAGAACTCCTGAATAGCATTGATGACGATGGTGATGGTCTTGTTGACGAAGATGTGGCCTTCGCTTCCAATCCAGATCAGGCGAGTTTTGTGGCCGCGGCGGATGCCCAAACAACTTCTACTAGCACTACTACATCTACTGCCGCTATTCCTACCACCTCTTCCACGCATGTTGCGGTAACGACAAGTACAGAAAGTTCATTGCTGGCAGGAAATTCTGCTGCTCGGAATGGAAGAGATCTTACGACGACAGAAATTATTAGTATCAGTGTTGGAAGCGTAGTTGCTGCAGCATTGGTTGCCGGATGTTTGTCACTCTTCATTTTCGGCAAATACCGTCGATATAAGCGCAAAAAAGAAGAAGAAGAAGAAAAAGCAAAACTAGCAAAGAATACGTCGGAGACAAGTTTAAGATCAAACAGAGTCAGCCCAGAACCACAATCAGGGAAGAATTCCCGCTTAAGCACCAGTGATATTGATGTTGGAGTTCCAGAATCACCGGGAAACTCTCCTCGGGATGGACCCTTCCTATCCTTACCCCCTGCCTTCCCGGGTAAGGCTTGGAGCACTGGCTACGCACGCGTTGGTGAGCCTACACATATTAAAGGCCATGAAACGCCGGACAAGAAGAGTAAGTCTATGGTACCGGGACAAAAACGGCCGGCTGTCAACCCAAATCTTAACATCATTGATTTCTAAGCTGACGAATGGAACTCGTTGTATTTGTATGCAGTTATTGAAACACCGGGAAATCTTCACCATTTGCACCATTCATTACACGTGTGTGACGACTGTGTCAGTTTTTGTTGCAAAAATTACTAAAGAAAAAGAAAAAAGGCATTTAGATTAAATGTCAGTTATATGGCGATGTCCTCTATGTAAATATTGATGTAAATATCAAAAGAGTTCCGCAACGAAGTAGCTGCATGTTACGGATACGATTTGATTATCATGTTACGGACACTTTAGTATCACCTGAAGCTAAAAGATGTTCATTTTGACTCTCTTTTTATTACACAACTTTAAAAAAGGTACAAATTGATTAAGAAGCAATATCTCACTCACTCCCCCCCCCCCCACACACACACACAAAGACATTTATTACATACAGTGGAATGGGTAACACAATAAATGTACAGGACT
>NW_019775624.1:867232-882302 GCF_001039355.2 Lingula anatina | reverse complement strand
CTTCTAAAAAAAAAAAAAAAAAAAAAAAGGGGAAAACATATCTATTTTCGCAGAAGCAAATACATGTACACAGAAACCCCATACATCTCAACATTATTGTATAATCTTTCATAAAACTTTATTATCTAATACTGGTAGAAATTGACAAGATTCTTTCCTACTAACACTGAACTGGTAGGAAGCATAGACAGTCAAATACTTGTAGAAACTTTTTAAACCCTAATTTAACTCTCTTATTATTTAGATATCAGTTAAATTTATAAACCTTTGTATATAGATAAGTTTGCAGTGTAACAATTACACCTGCCTACTGTGTGTTTTGACGTACAACGTTGCGTGTTTTGAAATCTTTATCTATATTTAATGTTTTGCGAAATGTGTCTGTTTAACTGGGAAAGACACCCAGTTTCCAGACAAGAACACAAAGGTGACAATCTTAAAACTCGGTGTTATTTTTGAATTAGTTTAGAAAAACAGTTTTCCCAACTATGAAACAACAGCTGTGGAAAAATAAATTATAACTTATTGTAACAGCTTTATTTATTTCATTCGAAAATGTTTACGAAACCCAGTGTCTAGAAAAATCAATATTGTTCCCTCTTTGGTTGTTGCCACACTTTCCAGCCCATGGCAATAAAATGATACGGCCTCTATATATTGTATCGGATATACAAGTACTTAAATTTTGTATACTATTTTACAGGTCCTTGACATTAATAAAGGGTAACAATGTACCGTACTGTAAAGTGCTGCAAAAAAGGTCACAGTAATGATCCCCCTTCCGTTTACAGACCCATTAGATCCTAATGAACGCAAAGCACTTGTATATAAAGCAATTCAATACAATTTGTTGCACCCCCTCTCCTTTTTTACCGCTACGCTGAAAATACCAGTAAATTCCAAGTGACTTTGACTAATCACAAACGGCAACTTGCTGTCTGCACGTTAATTTATGTCTTTGTCATTCTTTTTGAAAAGTATAATAACGCATGTTAACTCTAAAATGATGTATGACTTGTCTTGTATTAAATCTTAAGGCAAATAATCCAAATGTTAAGAAAATGCATTTTACTACATTTTACATAAAAGAAAATAATAAATTATTGAAGCATTATAGAAATAGAAGAGAAAAAGAACGAAATAAAAATAATAAAAAGGAAAGAATGGAAAATCCTTGAACTTGTGTACACGGATCTACATTTGTATCAGAATCTCTTCCAATATTTAATTAACTGGTATTAAAAAAATGCACATGTAGCCCTCCATTATGTTAAAAGTCACCTTGCTTAAAGACAGAAACGGACGACGGACAGAAAGGCGGATCAAACAGAGAGACGGAGAGGTCCGTCAAATTGACAGACAAACAGACAGATACACATACTTAAGTTAAACCGCATGCTACTACACGTGACTTGTAGTAGGCCTGCTTACAAAGGGGTCAGTGTATTGCTGACCCAATCATTTACCGAATCATTTATCCCCCAACAGTCCAAATCAAATAGATAAATAGTTTGGTGTACTTATTCGACATTTGTGTTTAACCACGCCAGCAAGCCTGCAGGCGTTGTTCTCATGACAAATCTCTGCGGAGACTAAGAGTTTTTCACAGCGCGATCACTGAAAAATACCGCAGAGAAAAGAGTGCCGTTTGCAAAGAAAAGCAATTTTAAAAGCTGTAGAAGACAATGGGTAATTTTTTAATTGTACTGTGCATATATGAAAATTTGTTGCAATATATACTTATATATCCTACATTATACATACATATCTTACATTTTGAATGAAAGCTGGTAGTAAGGACAAGCTTATTCTCCTAGACAATAACCGACACTGTTAACATTACGAATAAAACAACACAAACAACATATAAAGTGCACATGGACGCAGTTAGCGCACAAATTTTATTTCAAACCATCTTCAATCATTTACAACAAACCATAATATAAATAAATAAATAAATAAATAAATCATAAACACAAGGAGACCCTCTCCTCACCAACCGGGATATCACATCCCAAACGGTTCTTCCTAGCTCATACTTCCCGTACATAGGGAATCACCGGGATATCACATCTAGATCCCAAACAGCTCTTTCGAGCTCATCTGTAGGGAATCACAAGAATATCACCAGAATATTCTCTCGTACTTACTAGGGAATCATCGGGAGATCACTTCCTAAACAGCTCTTATTGAACAAAACCATTAATTTACAGGGTTACCACTTAATATGGAATATTATTTTTTGGCGAGTAAATTTTCTACGAAATATTTAATTTCTCTCTAACTACTTTAAATCCAACCTGAGGTGTCACTCCATGTGTAGCCAGGTGTGTTACCTTAATACCACACAACTCTCGAAACAATTGATGCATGCAGTTGCATGTTCTGTGGTCAGAAATGTGAGGGGTGGTCTTTTCGGCAATTTCTGCCCTTGTATAAAAACACATGGGTTTGGTCAATCTTTGGAGTGTGTTTAGAGAAGCAACAAAGGGGTCGCTCTGAAACTTGACAGGTACTTTATTGAAGATATGGTTCGACAGCTAAGCAACGCAGCTTACTATGGGACTCTTGCTCTCAGAGAAAATGTCAAGAAACGGACAGCCATTGCCAGGTAATTCAACATTTATCAGGAACCGTTTGTAAAGTCCTCCAAAGAAATGATGCAACAGGGGCACCTACTCCAATACCTCGACCAGGGTGTCCGCGTATCACACCAAGAAGACAGGATCGCCTTCTCCTTAGAGGACGCCGTGCTGGCCGTACAAAGACAACCAGTGTCCTCAGAAAAGAGAGGCAGAATGTCATTCAAACGCCCGTTTCAAGGTCACGAGATTGAACAAGAGATTACTGCAAGCCGGTTATTTTGCACGAAGGCCAGTAGGGAAACCACTGTTAACAGCAGGTCATATACAGCGACGTCTGCAATGGGCTGGGGACCACGTGCGTTTGCAGCCAAAACACTGGAATCACGTCGTTTTCAGTGATGAGGCCAGATATGGATTTTTTAGGGTTGATGGTCGATACACAAGTATTCATCCATAAGCACATAATTGTAAACATACTATCATTAATCAACATACACGCATGCAAGTACACTGTAGACCTACACACACTAACACACACATACTTGCACCGTAACAAAAATTGAAAAAAAAAAAAAGAAAATAATCACTGTAGCAAAAACAAATGTACAAATAACATTTTAAAAATCATATATACTAAACAAATTTAAAAGTCAATAGCCAAAAAACCAAAAAGGAAAGACAAAAAAAATAATAAAAAAAAATTTACGTGTCGACTGGACTGCGCTAACTGGTCGAACGAACAACTGTCGTAACTTACCCACAATTCTTACAAAGAGCACAACTAGCACAATACACAAAATGTCGCCCCTAAGGAGAAAATAATTTCATTCTAATTCACTTCACTAAAACGAATAAAATTTCATTCTCGCGAATCACAAAATTTCTAACGAAAAGAGGGAGGACAAAGTCTGATAGCTAAAATAAGAAATATTAAGCATTTACTTCTCCATACGACACCAAACACGAAACTGTATGAAGACAATGACACTCTTCATTCTGGTAATTGGCTACAGATATAATTATACATGTATATAAAGGGCTTAGATATACTTTTTAAATATATATCCTTGGGACTCATTGGTTCAAAGCAGATTGAGTTGTTTAACCCTACAAAGAATGAATGGTAACTTCTATTGATTTTAAGGTCAAGCGTCAAGTACACAAACTAGATTTATTGCCAGAGGTAACAGAGATTGTAAACGTTGATCATAATAAAGTAATATGTTAACTATTTATGGTGGATAATTGGGTAGACACAACATAATGAAGAAAAAAAGATCCCAAAGTTCAATTTTTCACAACAATATTTAAACGAAACAGGTGAATAGCCTTCTTTATTTTGCTTGAAGTACAATTCAGGATACTTTTTAAAGTGCGCATTTCTTATTTTTTTCTCAGTGAGGACGGAGGTAGCTCGCCGCAGCTACATGTCCGATGAAAATGATTTCGCGACGAAAAACGTTTTTCCTGTATCTGTGGATGACAGTGGGATCTGTGATGGGTAAGTCAAAATTTATACACATATAGAATGAATACATTTTTCACAGATATATTAAAGCGTATCAATTGAATCCAATTTCGAGAAAAATTAGACTTTTTTTCAGGAAATTGACTAGTTAAAAAATCGAAGTATGAAAAAAAAAAGGATTTTTTTTTTACCAAAATTGTTATTTTTTATAGCTTTTTTTCTCCGCTCGTTTCTCATTATCCAAATTTTATCTGTACATGTTTCTCAATAAAACCCAATTGTTTGAAATGGATTTATTTAGGATATGTTTTGTACAATTTTAAGGGTTATGCTACTTATATATTTTTCTTCTTTTTAACTGTATCAGTTCTTATCAAGTCGTATTATTTGAAATATTCCAACGTGGGGTGGTTCTAAATCACACGATAACTTGTTTTAATTCAACTACTAAACAAATAAACGGAAAAATTTGTCTTATATGTTATGTCTTATACATGCGTGTTATATGTATTGTGACGCAAAGTATCCCCGTTTTATAGATGGCAAAATACATTCTGTTATTTAGGATATTCCAACAAGCCGGATAACCAAGGTGTGGAATTCTACGTGGCATTTGGTGAAAACCACCCTAACAGTCTGAGTCTTGAACTTTTCATTACCACGAGTTTAAACCAAACCATCACAGTGAATGTGACAGCACCTTTGGCCAGCTCCGTTTACGCCGGGGAAACAGTAAAACTTTCATTTCATTTCATAGCTATATTATTTTTTTACACTGGATGAATTTCAGGCTAAATTTTAACGAGAGAAAATGGAATTAATTTTGAACATGAGGCTGTTAAATGGTGACTATATTCTGCAAAACGCACAAATATACGTTAAGAGCTTCTTTGTAGGCTACTGGTGTTCTCGCAAGTCTCTGTTTAACAAAGATGCATGCCAATTTTTTCTAATTCAGGTAACAGTCACAAAAGGCCAAGTCCGTACAGTCCAGATTCCTAAAGGTATAAGGATGACCGGAAGCGGTGTTCAGTCCAGAGGGATATACATCACGGCATCGGACGAGGTCATAGTGTATGCGGTCAACAAAGAGCACTACAGCTCGGACTCATTTTTGGTGATTCCGGCGGACGTGTTAGGAACGGATTACTTCGTGCCAGCTTGGCCCAAGAATACTGCAGTCTCTGGAGATCAGGAACCAGCACAAATAGGTAAAAAGGCCGTTGTTGATTTTGGTATGGTCTAGCGATTTGTTCCACTAGTTTTTGCTTTCATACATTTTTTAGGCTGTCTCGTGCTTGCGTTTAGGCGGGGACATTCACCTTGTCTATGCACCGTAATCCTTTGTTATGAGGCATGCAAACTGTGTGGTTGCCAGCAAAGAGGACATGACCATACCGAGTCACCCTTTCTCCTTTTCGTACAATGGGCAAACTTACAATAGTAGCAATTCCTTCACCGTTTCGCTCAACCGGAGATAGACGTTCCAACTTTTAAATTATTAAGTTTCCTTATTTTATTCTTCTGCAACTGCTGTACATATAGGTCTCCGCCTCACAGTTTGTCGTATCGCAATCTTTTATGATGAAGTAGAGTGAATAATGGAAAAATTGTCACTACTTTCGTCGTTCTCCCTACTTTTAGGAATGGTAGCATCGGAGGACAGTACAAGCGTTAACTTCACCATGCCAAGTCATTCTTTCTCTTGTTCGTACAATGGACAGACCTATAGCAGTGGCGATTTCTTCACCGTCTCGCTAGACCGATGCCAGACGTTTCAACTTCAGTGCGACGAGGACTTAACAGGGGCAAGAGTCACATCCGATAAACCCATTGGGATCGTCTCTGGAAGTAAAAGGACAGAGGTTCTAAGTACTTCCAGATCGTCATCAGACCATATGGAAGAGATGATTCCCTCCGTCCCGACGCTAGGGAGACGCTTTCTCACTGCACCCCTGTCAGAAAGGTCCGCGGGCGATGTGTTTCGAATAATTGGTTAGTGTGATTTACGTTAATTAAAATTCTGTTAAAAAATTGCTCATCAAAATAGCACAACAATGCTTCTCCAGTACTTCCCGCTTGGCATTTAGACTAATGATTGTCACTTTTTGTGTTTTTCGGTTCGTAAAATGATATTACATGTTATCTACTTGAGTATATTATCCTCTCTATGTGTTATGACAATTCTGTTATCTTTCCATCCAGGCACTGTGCAAGGAACCACGGTAACAGTACAAGGTACGACAACCGGAGCCAACACGTACACTTTGAACGCTGGCGAATTCCAACAGCTACTCGTCTCGTCTGACGACTACCTGTATATTGAGGCCACCAAAGCAGTCCTTGTTGTACAATATTCAAAGTCAGGTTAGTTCGCCTTCTTGTATAGTTGCAGAGAAAGTATACATGTATGTATCTGGCTTTAAATGACCCCATTTTGACAATACAGCCGATATTAGCATATGAGATTCAATTTCCCGATAAAATAGACCAAATTTGAAATGCTGGATTAAAAAAAGATGCGACCAAGTCATATAATGAAAAACTTCAATTGAACTAATGGCTCACATTGTTGGAAAATTCTAAAATTGTTTTAGTCGCAGATGGAAAAAGAAGGGAAAGGAAAAGGAGTGTTGGTGAGCGTCTGTACAAGTTAAACGTGCTTTTTAAAACCTTTGGTTATGTTTTCTCGTTTTACAATCTGGGGACAGAACTTAAATGGAATACAGAATTAATTTCATGAATCTTCTCTGATTTGCAGCCAGTGCAGACGGTGCTCAAACCGACCCATTCATGATGCTGCTTCCTCCACTTGAACAATTCGACTCTTACTACACTCTGGCAACCGTAGAGGGCGTATCAGCTGCTTTTAGAAACTACATTAACGTTATAATTAAGATGGACCAATTATCAGGGCTGTACCTTGACGGGGCACCTGTAGCACCAGGAGATGTATCCACAAATTGGACGCAGATATCTAATACGCAGTACGCAGCAGTCATATTGTCAGTTTCTCCTGGAACTCACACCCTATACCACCAGTCACCAATCGTTGTTTTTTCCGCATTCGCCTATGGTCACGTACAGTACGAATCTTACGGCTATCCCGGTGGATGTCGGTTGGCGCCTATAGGGGATTACTGTACTTTGACAGCCTCAGTCGCAGGAGATGGGTTGGATAATGACTGTGATGGTCTTCTCGATGAAGAACTCCTAAATTACATTGATGACGATGGTGATGGTCTCGTCGATGAAGATGTGGCCTTAGCTTCCAATCCAGATCAGGCTAATTTTGTGGCCGCAGTGGAGGTCCCAACAACTTCTCCTTCTACTACTTCTTCTTCAACTACTACTACTACTACTACTACTACTACTACTACTGGTAGTAGTTCTACATCTACTACTACTTCTACTGCTGGTAGTACTCCTACTACCACCTCTTCCACATATGTGTCGGTAACACCCACACAAGTACCGACAAGTACAGAAAGTTCATTGCTCGCGGGAAATTCTGCTGCTCGGGTTGGAAAAGATCTTACGACGATAGAAATCGTTGGAATCAGTGTTGGAAGCGTAGTTGCCGCAGGTTTGGTTGCCGGGTGTTTGTCATTCTTCATTATTGGCAAATACCGTCGATTTAAGCGCAAAAAAGAAGAAGAAGAAGAAGAAAAAGCAAAACTAGCCAAGAATACGTCGGAGACTAGTTTAAGATCCAACAGAGTCAGCCCAGAACCACAATCAGGGAAGAATTCCCGCTTAAGCACCAGTGATATTGATGTTGGAGTTCCAGAATCACCGGGAAACTCTCCTCGGGATGGAGCCTTTCTAAACTCACCCCCTGCCTACCCGGGTAAGGCTTGGAGCACTGGCTACGCACGCGTTGGTGAGCCTACACATATTAAAGGGCATAAAACACCGAACAAGAAGAGTAGGGCTATGGTACCGGGGAAAAAACGACCGGCAGTCAATCAAAATCTTAACATCATTGATTTCTAAGCTGACAAATGGAACTCTTTGAATTAGTATGTAGTTGTTGAGTCACCCGAAAATTCTTATCATTTGCGCAATTTGGCCGACGATTTATTACAAGTGCCTGACGACTGAGTCGAATACGATTTGATTACACTTTAGTATCCCTTGAGCCTAGAAAATGCTTATTTAACTCTGTTTTAATTACATAACTTAAAAAAGTAAAATTGATGAAGTTATATCTGAGTCACTCACTCCCACATGCACACACACGCAATGACATTATAACATACAGTGGAATGGGTAATACAGCAAAATAACATAAAGAAACTACACAAGCTACGTCTGCAGCACAGAAACAAAAACTGTGAAAAAACACGGGTAAACAACTATTTTTGCAGAAGCAAATACATGTACATAAAAACCCACTCATCTCAACATAATTGTATAATCTTTCAGAAATCTTTATCTAATACTGGTAGAAATTGACAAGATTCTTGCCTACTTACACTGAATTGGTAGGAAGCATTCAAATACTTGTAACAATAGTAGACAATGTATTAACCTCATTTCAACTCTTTTTTTTTTCAGATATATCAGTTAAGCTTATATAAACGTATGTACATAGATAAGTTTGCAGTGTAACAATTATGCATGCTACTGTGTGTATTGATGTCCAACACTGCGTGCCAGTAGTCGTCTAAATGTACCATGCCGCATTATAATTTTAAAGGCAGAGTGTTTTGAAATCTTTATCCATTTTTTGTTTGCGAAATGTGTTTGTTCAACTGGCAAAGACATCCAGTTTCCAGACAAGGACAAACACGTGACAATCTTCAAACTCAATGTTATTTTAGAATAAGTTTAGAAAAACCTTACGGTTTTCACCAATCTGATTTAATTGCTGTGAAAGAAATAAATGTGGTAACTCACTGTAATAGTTTTATTTATTTTTATTCAAAAATGTTTACGAAACTCAGTGTCTAGAAAAACCATTATTGTTCTCTCTTTAACTGTTGTCACACTTTTCAGTCCATGAAAATAAAATGATACGACTTTTATATATTTTGCGGATATACCTCCTGACGTCAAAGGATAACAGTGTACCGTAGTACTGTAAAGTGCTGCAAAAAAAGGTCAAAGTAATGACCCCCCTTCCGTTTACGTAGATCCTAATGAACGCAAATCACTTGACTTGTATACAATGCAGTTCAATACTATTTGTTAAACGCCCTCTCCTTCTTTTACAGGCTTCGCTGAAAATATAAGTAAATTTTAGGTGACTTTGACTATAGTGACAAACGGCAACTTGCTGTCTAACTGTCTACAGGTTAAGTTAGGTCTTTGTCATTCCCTTTGAAAAGTATAATAGCGAATGTAAACTCCCTCGTAGATCGATCGATCATCCATCACTCGAATACAATCATGTATGACCACGTCTTGTATTATATCTTAGATGAGGCAAATTATCAAAATGTTTTGAAATGAACTTTTCTACATTATACACAAAAGAAAAAATAAATAATTAAAGCATTATAGAAATTGATGAGAAAAATAACAGATATTCTTATAACAAAAGGGAAAGAATGGAAAATCCTTGAACTTGTGTACTGGGTACACGGAACTACATTTGTATTGGAATCTCTTCCAAGATCTAATTGACTGACATTAAAAAATGCACATGTAGCCCTCCATTATTTCAAAAGTCACCTTGCTTAAGGATATTGTCACCCTTCGACTCAAACTTCTTATTTACTGTCTTACATATTCTTTTGGGTAATAAATAAATCTTCAGTGTTCAGTGACAAAATTAATTAACATTTACACGTCATCTTACCGGTAACACCATAATTGCGATTTTGGGGTAAAAACTGAAAAAATCCCTTTCTTTAATTTCTCTTTTACCTGAGCACCCACGGTCACCGTTTCAACGCCGATTTAATAACATTATTTAGTTCTCCAAAAGCCTGCCAGCGATTTTTCTTCAAATTCTTAGTTCAGATTTTATCGTTGACAAAGCAAAATAATGCCTTTGATTAATGAAAATCTATAATTAAGGGGCTCATAATTCCATAACAAAAACATTTAAACCAAAATGACGTCATGGGATTGTACCCTACACTTTCGTGGTCAACTCTGCCTATTTTTGTGATAAAATCTTGTTCAGGGATGAAGTTACGCCCCATACCGATTGCTATCTCAACTCAAAATAAAAAGGTGTTAAACTGAAGATTAAAGATTTGGGTTGCCTATGCTTATACATTGCAACGAAACAATACAAACGCCGATATTTTATATTTTTGACGGTTTTTCACTGTTTTAAATCAGCAGAAAGATAGATGCATTATTGAATAATGATGCAGGATGCAGGAAAAAAAAACTCATTTTCGGTATCTTGATGATAGGGTTACAAAATCCTTAAAGGCATAGAAACGGACGACCGGACAGACAGACAGACGGGGAGGTTCGACAAATTGACAGACAAACAGACAGATACACAAGTTCGACCGCATGTTACTACACGTGAGGGTAATAGGTGACATGTAGTAGTTTACAAAGGGGTCAGTGTATTGCTGACCCAATCATTTACCGAATCATTTATCCCCCAACAGTCCAAATCAAATAGATAAATAGTTTGGTGTATTTATTCGACATCCGTGTTTGACCACGGCAGCAAACCTGCGGACGTTGTTCTCACGACAAATCCCTGCATCGTTTCTCACAGCGCGATAACTGAAAAATGCCGCAGAGAAAACAGAGCCGTTTGAAAAGAAAAACACTTTTAAAAGCTATTTTAATGGTTTGGGTTGCGCTGGAGACGACAATGGGTAAGTTTTCAACTGTACTATGCATATATGAAAATTTGTTTCATGAAATTTGAAGAAAATAATTTATTTTTTATTATGTTTCATTTTTGCTTTAACAATTGATTCAACCAGATCTTCGTTATTTCTTTTGTTCTAAAAAATTGTTCCACAAGATGTAAGGTGATCGATTTTATGTCTACTGTATATATCAATAAACTTTGTTAATGATATAATACATAAATACAATCCACAGAAAGATTTTTTGAATTTAATACTAACAAAAGCACCATTTAAAAAAGTACCCATTGGATTTCACTGACAATATAATAAAATATATAAAAACTACCAGACGTTTTGAAGAAGACGAACGTTTTTCTTACTCAGGTTATTCCAACAAGCCAGATAACATGGGGGTGGAATTTTACATGGCGTTTGGCGAAAATTACCCAAACTCCAGAAGTCTGGAACTTTTTATCACGACTAGTGCGAACCTAACCATTACTGTGAATATATCGGCACCTTTGTCCAGCACCGTGTACGGCGGAGATACGGTATGTAATTCTAAGATGCCCCAGAGGGGGAATTACGCGAAAAATGTCAATTTAAAATTATCCAGAGTGTATTTTCCTTTTGTTACAAGAACGTTTTGTTAGGATTTGAGATCAAATATACATAAGGTAAAGATATGGAATTTGCTTTATTTGTACCTGCATCTGGGAACAATCATGGCCAATTGGCGATATTAGAAACAAACAACAAAAAAAAAAAAAAAAAAACATTAGCGCTAGATAGTTTTGTCTGAAGAACTCCAAAGTTTCTGTTTATTAAAGATGCATGGCAGTATGCTTTTGAATAATATGGTCAGATTTTTAAAATTCAGGTATCAGTCACAAAAGGTCAAGTTTGCACAGTCCAGATTCCCAAAGATATAAGGATGACCGGAAGCGGTGTCCAGTCCAGAGGGATATACATCACGGCATCAGACGAAATCATAGTGTATGCGGTCAACAAAGAGCACTACAGCTCGGACTCATTTTTGGTGATTCCGGCGGACGTGTTAGGAACGGATTACTTCGTGCCAGCTTGGCCCAGGAATACCGCAGTCTCTGGAAGGCAGGATCCAGGACAGATAGGTAGATTGAAAAAAAATCAGATAAAAGAATAAATAAATCAGTTAATAAATTAACCAATCGATTCAAATGTAACAAAAGACAGATATAATTATCAATTTTGTTGCTTTTGTGTCAAACACAGTTTAACTTTATATTGGAGAACCTATATCACAAATGTGATTTCTCTTTTAAAAAATGCTTGCCTCTCAGACAAGAGACACAAAAACGAGGGAGAATACATTCCGTTGGTGGTGAATTAAAAGATTTTCTCTTTTTTTAAGATTTCCTTTTTCTTTCTTTATTCTTCTGAAACTGCTGTACATATAGGACCTCAACTCGCTGTGTGTCGTATCGCAATCTATTCTGATGACGTAGAGTAAATATTGGTAATAAGTGTCACTATTTTCTGTCGTTCTCCCTACTTTTAGGACTGGTAGCAACGGAGGACAGTACAAGTGTAAACTTCACTTTGCCAAGTCATTCTTTCTCCTGTTCGTACAATGGACAAACCTATAGCAGTGGCGGTTCTTTCACCGTCTCGCTAGACCGATGGCAAACGTTCAACTTCAGTGCGACGAGGACCTAACTGGGGCACGAGTCACATCCGATAAACCCATTGGGGTAGTGTCTGGTAGTAAAAGGACAGAGGTTCTAAGTACAAGTGGTTCCAGATCGTCAGACCATATGGAAGAGATGATTCCATCCGTCCCGACGCTTGGGAGGCACTTTGTTACAACACCCCTCTCTGAAAGATCCGCGGGGGATGTTTTTCGAATTATTGGTAGGTGAATTCATATTTCAGGAAGCTCAAGGCGTTTTTCATACATTACAGTAAATTGTAGCTAATATGCGACGGTGGCCTCCTTAAGGTCATTTCTAAAGTAGAAGTATTTCAATGTGTGGTCATAATGTTATAATAATGTAACATTGGGGGACACTTGCTCTACGAAAAGCCTCAATTTGTGAAATGCACACCGAAAATAATTAAGAACCACTTTCATAAAACAGAATATTCTTTCCATACCATCCAGGCACTGTGCAAGGAACCACGGTGACAGTACAGGGCACGACAACCGGTACCAGTACGTACACTTTGAACGCTGGCGAATTCCAACAGCTACTCGTCTCGTCTAACGACTACCTGTATATTGAGGCCACTAAAGCAGTCCTTGTTGTACAATATTCAAAATCTGGTAAGTAGACTTAGTGGTGTCTTCATTTGGTCTATTATCTCATTAAAAATGCCGTCGCGCGGTATTACTTTGAACTAATGCTAAGGTAATGTTACACTTCTGTTTTTGATTGCATTCATGGTATTGTGTTTAGGAAATCGGATAAGTGAATTGGCTATAATTAATAAAAGCAGCAATAAATTATCAATTTTCTGATTTATTTTTTTAATTTTTAAGAATTATTTTCACGTAACAATAGACAAAGCTAGACAAACAAGTAAACTTAAGTGGTAACATAACACGAAAGATGGCAACATTTTCTCGTTTTACAATCTGTGAAAAGAAATTAAATGCAATTTAGAATAATGAATGATATCTGATTTGCAGCCAGTGCAGACTATGCTCAAACCGACCCATTCATGATGCTGCTTCCTCCACTTGAACAATTCGACTCCTACTACACTCTGGCAACGGTAGAGGGCGTATCAGCTGCTTTTAGAAACTACATTAACGTTATAATCAAGATGGACCAATTATCAGGGCTGTACCTTGACGGGGCACCTGTAGCACCAGGAGATGTATCCACAAATTGGACGCAAATATCTAATACGCAATATGCAGCAGTCATATTGTCAGTTTCTCCTGGAACTCACACCCTATACCACCAGTCACCAATCGTTGTTTTTTCCGCATTCGCCTATGGTCACGTGCAGTACGAATCTTACGGCTATCCCGGTGGATGTCGGTTGGCGCCTATAGGGGATTACTGTAGTTTGACAACTTCAGTGGCAGGAGATGGGTTGGATAATGACTGTGATGGTCTTCTCGATGAAGAACTCCTAAATTACATTGATGACGATGGTGATGGTCTCGTCGATGAAGATGTGGCCTTAGCTTCCAATCCAGATCAGGCGAATTTTGTGGCCGCGGCGGAAGCTGCGATGACGACCTCCGAAATGGTACCTACAGAAATTACCACTACTGAGATTCCAAGCACCACTACCGAAGAAGTTAGCACATATTTCGGCGTGCAAAGCACCACAGAAATGGTTACAACAGAAATTACGACTACCGAAGAGGCAAGTACCTCTTCCGGCGTACGAATCACCACAGACAGTGTTGCAAGCACCACAACTTTAGCCGCTGCTGTCGGCACTTCTTTATCTACAAAACCAAGAAACACCTCCACAAGTTCTCCTACTACAACTACACAAAACACGTCACAGGTAGGGTCTCCTACTACAACTACACAAAACACGTCACAGGTAGGGTCTCCTACTACAACTACACAAAACACGTCACAGGTAGGGTCTCCTACTACAACTACACAAAACGCATTACAGGCAAGGTCCCCTACTACAACTACACAAAACACGTTACAGGTAGAGTCTCCTACTACAACTTCACAAAACACATTACAGGCAGGGAACGCCGCTGCTCAAGTTGACGATGTCCCTTTAACATTGGTGGAGACAGTAGGGATTTCTGTTGGAACAGTTGTTGCCGCTGGCCTGATTGGGTCTTGCTTGGTGTTTTTCATCGTTGCGAAGTACCGACGTTGCAAACGCAAACAACAAAAAGAGGAGGAGGAGGAGGCAGCAAAACTCACGGCGAGCAGGTCGTCTTCTCAGCAGAGTTTTCGATCCAACCAAGTAAGCCCTGCACTGTCGCGGGAGAATTCTCAAGTTAGCGTGAGCGAGGTTCAGATAGGCGTCACGCCAGAATCCCCGGGAAATTCACCGCGGGATGACTTTTCCCTCACTCCTCCTCCGGTCAATCCTGGATTTGCTTGGGCGACAGGAAAGTCCACTCGTTACTTTCGAGTTGGAGGCCAAACACCTGTAAGAGGTTATAAAGCGCCAGATAAGAAGATCAAGACAAAAGCCCCTGGCCAAAGGCGCCCAGCCCTCAACCAACATATCAACATCACCGACTTTTGATTAATGCAAGATGCAAA
>NW_019775624.1:843336-866555 GCF_001039355.2 Lingula anatina | reverse complement strand
ACAACTACACAAAACACGTCACAGGTAGGGTCTCCTACTACAACTACACAAAACACGTCACAGGTAGGGTCTCCTACTACAACTACACAAAACGCATTACAGGCAAGGTCCCCTACTACAACTACACAAAACACGTTACAGGTAGAGTCTCCTACTACAACTTCACAAAACACATTACAGGCAGGGAACGCCGCTGCTCAAGTTGACGATGTCCCTTTAACATTGGTGGAGACAGTAGGGATTTCTGTTGGAACAGTTGTTGCCGCTGGCCTGATTGGGTCTTGTTTGGTGTTTTTCATCGTTGCGAAGTACCGACGTTGCAAACGCAAACAACAAAAAGAGGAGGAGGAGGAGGCAGCAAAACTCACGGCGAGCAGGTCGTCTTCTCAGCAGAGTTTTCGATCCAACCAAGTAAGCCCTGCACTGTCGCGGGAGAATTCTCAAGTTAGCGTGAGCGAGGTTCAGATAGGCGTCACGCCAGAATCCCCGGGAAATTCACCGCGGGATGACTTTTCCCTCACTCCTCCTCCGGTCAATCCTGGATTTGCTTGGGCGACAGGAAAGTCCACTCGTTACTTTCGAGTTGGAGGCCAAACACCTGTAAGAGGTTATAAAGCGCCAGATAAGAAGATCAAGACAAAAGCCCCTGGCCAAAGGCGCCCAGCCCTCAACCAACATATCAACATCACCGACTTTTGATTAATGCAAGATGCAAATTGTATAATATTTTATGACATAATGATACTTACATGCTATTGATTGTAGTAAACAGAGAACAATAAGCTCAATGACGCGTGTAATTGTATCCGTATTTTTAAAAAGTAAAAATTTTGCCACGAAACTCGACCATTTGCCACCATACAGTTTCAAATACATGTAGTATAATTAAGAGAAATACCAAAGGGAATCGTCACATATTTCCGGAAAAATGATATTTGAACGGATATTTTCTGTTTTCTTGCCGTGCTATGAATATCTCTCAGCAGTTTCATTTGAATCAGTATACAATTGTGCGCTCAGCTAAACATCCATACATGGGAGTGAGAGTACTGTGATTTTTACGAACTGGAGGGACGGATAAATCGTTCAATTTACGGTTAGAAATTTGAAGAAGGTGCAGTTTTATAGCCATTTTTGCTGAACGAGGGATTAATTTGGTTTATGGCTCTGCATGTCGACTTTATTTGAGAAACTAGTGGAAGTACATTATATGCGTTATAGGCTTAATATAAGTGTTTTTTACAGATTATTTATATTATTTTTTTAATTTGAGTGAATGATTGTACAATTTGCATAATAAATGGATATGGGAGTAATCTACAATCGCTCCTTATCTGCCTTTAACTTCGGTAAATAAAACTTCTTATTTTCTGTAACGCTCAATTCATAAACCTCTGCATATATATCGTTTAGGCATGGCATGCTATTGCGGAAATGCACTTTGAAAATCAAATTTTGTTCTTGGGAAGACCACTTCTGCATACCTGTACTATATAGGCATACCGTTGTTCGTCATTACAGTGTACATATTAGCACAGTGGCATTTTAAATCACTACAGAATAACTTCAACTAAAGCTACAGTCAGTAAAATGGTGGTGGATGTTTTCTCGTTACTCTTTACCTTGTTTTATAACCAAATACTATTAGACCATACTATAAACCCCCAAAATACAAACATCGTGGTCCTTCCGATAGCAAATTAACCCTGATAATAACAGACCACTTAGCTTGCAGGAAAAACAAATAAAATCCACAACTTTCACCGTGACACTAGTTACCGTCTTAATAATGAAGCTTGTCAAAAACTGTTGTGGTGACCCGGCCACTCTGGTTTCCCAATGCTTCGTGTAATTCAGTTATTACTGGAAAAGCATAGTGGAGTATATTCGGAGAACGCCAGTAAATACCCCTCCCTGTAAGGTGGTAAGATCAATAATAGCCAGCTGTCGTCGGGCAGAACCAGTCTCATTCAAGAGGGCACGTTTTGGCACATTTACGTGTTGATGTAACGCTGGAAAAGCATAAAACGAAAAAAAACTTAATGATTTTTAATGATTTAAAATTGAACCATTAGAATTGTGATCTACCTTAACCCAAGAGTCCTAGACTTTGGAATAAAATCAATGCCCCTTTTTCTATATGGAAAAACAAATGGTACATGTATGACTTAAAACCGTTTAATATACCCCCATTCCTATCCGTCTACACCCCAGATACCACAGACACTTCAAATTTTCTTACAGACACAATGACCGTCCAGAAATAAAATAAAGTTAATTCTCCGTGAAATTTCAACACTTTCTTTTCTAATTCTAATTTCTAACTCGTTGTTGAATGGAAATTTTCTAATTTTCGAGTCACGCTCGTAATGGAGTTGGAGACTGCAGACTTTTTGTCGTGACGGTTACAGACAGGATTTATAACTCGAAAACGTGTTAAGTTCAACATTTTTGGATAAGGTTTACCCTGTTGATGAAAGCAACAATCATTGAAATTTCTGTGAAATGTATTTTATGAGCATCATTATTTTCTTATTTATCAATTAATTTATCTTATTTATCAATTAATTTGGTTTATGGCTCTGCATGTCGACTTTATTTGAGAAACTAGTGGAAGTGCATTATATGCGTTATAGGCTTAATATAAGTGTTTTTCACAGATTATTTAATTAAAGTAATATGTGCGGACGGCTGTAATCTATCAACGATTCTCTTGAAATGACATTATTATTTTCAATCGTTTAATGCAACATTTTAGATGTGGCAACAATCGAGATAATTTTCTTCAATCTTTAAGCGACACTTTTTCTCATATTTGTAAAAAAAAAAATAATAATAAAATTAAAGGTTTGGCAACCAGCGGGGAGTAATGCGTGCGAGATCTTTAAATCAAGTATAGTGTGAAGAAATTGGATATAAAGGGCGTCGTAAACAGTAAATATCATGATGGCCCTTTATCCGGTAGCAAATTAATACAAATAAACTCAGAGCACTTGCCTTGAAGGCATTGCAAATAAAAATTCCCATTACGTGCTTTACATTCTGTGACTACATTGTCAATGAGTAAATTTGTCAACAAAATCTTGATGACCTCACTAAAAGCAGTGGTCACAGGTCTTGCTCTGCTTTCAGTATAATACTAATTCTAGAAGTTACCCGCAAATTGCCAAATCTGCCAAGTAAAAGAGAAATTAAGACTAAAATGGGATTCACATTTTCTAGTTTGTCTGTAACAAATGCCAAACAGATGCAAAGCATGACATTTCAGTGTTTTCTGTATAATGTTACTTTACAACAGAACAGACATAATTTTGAGATACATATAGTTACATGTGCACAGTCATTTATTTATTTATTTTATTTTTAAACACTATAAAAACTGTTATGAAATAGTGAGTAATGCCTTCTCTTTAAACTTAAATGTTTCGATTATTATTGAGTTTTTAGAATTAAAAGTTATACAAACTATTCTCAACAACAATTGAAACGAATCAGCAATTATACCCAGTCATCCCCGTAGCCGGGGAGGGGGGGGGCGGGGAGGGGGTTCAGGGGATTTGAAAGAACCCCTCTTTTCGCTGGGAAAAGGTCCCTTCTGGGTAAAATTTTTATCTAGGCACACGGAGGTTTCATGGTAAAGGTCCACTTTTTTTAGAAAAAGAACCCCCTTTTGAAAATTGCTGGCTACGGGCCTGTCAGAAGACCATATTTTAAAACAAAATCATGTGCCAAACTGGGATGATCCCAAAATCTTACCTTAGAGTCAAACTTTCAAAACATTATATCATGGATCCTAGGTTTGACAAAATACTTAATTGCCTTTTTGGTTGAAATAAGAGCGTATTTTCATATAAGAATGGTCAGAGTCTTTCATTCCCCTAAGTAATGTAAATATATAATGTAGGCCTATGTATAAGGTAACAACAAGTTATATTCTTGGTAATGGTAGGCCTACATGTAATTTCCTTTGATATGAAGAGCTATCACTACATTTTGATTTAGCTGGCTTATATAATTTTTATTTGGTGAACACGAAGTGACCCTGCAAGCCGGAAAGATGAAATGTTCTAGCCTAGTATCCAAGATAGAACTTAGATCCTAGTTCTAGCTAAATGCCATACACACGACAGCGAGACAGATATCGGCTTCCAGACTTCCGACTTCCTACTTCAAAGAATTTTAATATTCACCCTCACGCAAGTCACTAAAACGAAACATTTCCACTCAACGATCTTTACGATTCTCCAGAAGATAACAGCATTCTAGGCATTGAGTTTAGGTTTGTGTTGGAGAGTAATAACATTCTGATAGTTGTGACAAAATAACCGCTACTGCAATAATAATAATAGTAGTGAATCTCAATAACATACAAGGGCCCAGTTAAAAGCAAGTAATGATCACAAGATCCTTAATGTTTGCCTTGTTGGGTCAGATAAGGGATAGATTCCAAGCAGATTCACAATCTAGTCCCTTTCATCTAATGCACTTAATCTGTATCGATGGGGCACAGCTGTCTGTCACGCCCACAGGCACGTTTTTATTAAGTTTCTCTGTTTGTTTCAAAGCTGCTATGTGATGTTGCAAGCAGACCAACATCAATACCGAGGAATAAAAAGGAGATAGAACTAATCTTTTTGTAGTTTCTGTCCGTTTTAACTTTCGTCGTGGCTCTGGCGGTGGGCAATGGTTTTCTTTTTATCACATAAGCCTAGGGATTGGATAAACACAATAGCATATTCTAAGCGTAGTATTTGGGCAAGATCGACAAAGTTTCAAAGCAAGGTACGGGATAGATGCCAGGCTGAGGTTTTCTATAAAGGATTAAAAACCATGGAGAAGTCTTCTCTCTGAAATACAGCATAAATTCAAGCACAGGACATAAAAAAGGAAAGCCACCACTGGGTGATTCAGGGACATTTTAACAGAAATTACTTAAAAAATTTCTTAATCATCCTGAAAGTTTGCGTATTCATCTCCATTGACTGTACATTGTACAGTATACTTTATATAAACATTGTTCCAAAGAGAAATGCCCTCACTGAAGTTTCTACCATGTTAGTAAATATCGATGGGAAAACCTAGTTAATACAGATGGCAACCGAAACAAAGAACGTTTCCAGTAACTCTCTGAATAAACTACCAGATGATGAAAATGAAGAAGACGAAAACGAGAGAAAGTTTCTTGCAAGACGGAAAAATATGCAACAATTTTACGAAACGCAAAAGGTCCGCGAAGAAATGATCGCCGAAAGTCGGATCAGACGCAGGCGAATAAAAGAGGAATTAGCAAAGCAAGACAGATACAGAAAACTTGGTAGAACAGTCATCATTCCTGCTTGTTGTTTTATTGTTGCAGGCACAGTGGCAACCTGGAAGGGCTATGATTACTATTCTGTTTCGCCTGGCCAGAATAAAGATGCTCGAACTGCTCTTAAGATTCTTGGACCCCCTGCGTTGCTTTTTGGTGTCGTTCTCCTCGTTACAGCATACGCATTATGCAAATTTTCCCAGACAGGAAGTCATAGACAGGCCTACAATGATACCCTTGAACATTCATTCAATTTTTCTTATCCAGTCCATATGAAGGCCAACACTAACGTTGGATCTAAGCAAAGACTTCTTATGCCAGCTATTAGCCCAGCAAGTTTAAGATCGGACCCGATCTAACTAAATCATTTAAAAATGAGTAGGCAAAGTGGACAGGATACTGAATTGGACAACAGGATACAGGATACTGAATCGCAAGCAAAAGAAACAAATCAGTACTCGTTTCAAAATAATTTTATGATAGAAAGGAATAAAGGAGAGGAAAGAAATGCTTGTGTAACCTACAGTGCAGAACATCGACAAAGATGTCTGTTTTATCTCCTGCTGTTGAAAGCCAACCAGGGGAGATTGATGAAAATTCTGTTTTATGGCAAGAATATTGACGCTGCAAAAATGTTTACTGCTGAACTTGCAATTGCTTTTTTGTGGATCGATGCCGTGGCGATTGGCACTCAAACTCGGACCCGTACCACAAGCGCTCAAGCATAAATGCTTTATGATGTACGTTTGTCTTATTTCTTTTTTTTTCATTTTAAAATGCTTCCCATGTAATCACTCCCCATGTAGCAGTGTCTCAAAAGATAAACAGATGGAAAACCAATGACTGTGATAGTTTGGATTGTGATTACCCGACGGTGAGGTCGCATATTCAACGGATATTACTTCCTTACGTGTACAAGTTAATTTCCATGGCTTAAACGATAAACGTTAATTCTGAGGACCTCCTTCCAACTTAACCCCACGCACGCACACGCACTCGCGCAAAGTCAAAGAAAATTGTTGCAAGCATATATCTTGTCAACAATTTCTGTTTTGTGTCGAAAATAACTCTGCTTAAATATTGCTTAGATAGATAGATAGATGGATAAGAGCAAGTTATCTAATTTTGTGACATGTTCATTTTGGTCTTCCATAAAATTAACGTATCTTTTTGGCGAACTGAACAAAATAGAAATAGCATCAAAATTTGATTACGGGCAACATCAAATTTGAATATTAATGGATTTGAATATTCTCTTTTCATTTTACTGCCATGCATGTTAACAATCCTTGTTTTTATGAAAGTGGAAACATATAATAAGCTTGATGAACTGATAGTTTTGAAGCTTTCCAACCATTAAACTTCCAACACCCCCCCCCCCCTCTTTTTGTCACCCCAGTATTTTGATCCACGAGGCTTATCACAATTCAAAGTCAGATTAATGTTCATATTTAACAGGGGCCATCTGACCAGTGGAATTCGTGTGATTCGATACCATCTTGGGATATTCCAAGCTTCTTCGGCGCTTCAGGTGAAGGCTTACGGTGACATTTACATTATGATAAGAACGGGGTTTCGGAAAGCAATAAATAAATAAAAAAATAGTGTGCATTCTCCCTGATGCGTCTTTTCAAGTGGAAATGTGGACAGTGTCAATCCAAATTGCTCAGGTCCGTCTCAAAACAATTTACTGGGGCTGTAAGTGACAGCGCAATCATCAAATAGAAGACTTTAGAGCTACAATAGAACCTATTAAAGGCACACGATGCACATTACAACTTTATTTAACAATTTCAAAGAAAGTTCCATATTCATTCAGGTAAATTCTTTTTATATTTATCTATATAAATATCTCATTTTATGTCTTTAAATCTATGTGAATGAATACAGTGTATGGTTGTCGACGCACTCTAGTTAAGAACCAAACTTTTTAATTTAGAACCCATGTGAACAGACCAAATAACATAGCACGCTGTCAGGCGTATTAATATTGCGTCTCTACAGTGTTGATTAATATTGGAGGTTTAGGGGGCAACCGATGTCATGTTTGATGATTTGTGTTGACTGCAGTAAGAAATTGTTATATACATGTATATACCGCACACACTAGTATTGTGCTGGTGTTTAATATATAATTTTTTCCATTATGTTAACTGTTCATTTTATGATCGAGAATAATTCATTTATGACTATCAACCTTTGCAGTCCTGACACTCGGTGTGCGTATTACTCCTTCATGTAAACAAGAAACGATATGCATATACAAGAGATTAATTGTATGAGCATGAGGTACGTTTTACATATTACGTATAACCCCTATTATACGTCACTGCTACACTTGCAAAGGCGAATGGCCTCCCTCAAATAATCCAACGTAGACACCTTACGTGATGATTGAAGAATGTGAAACACAGATGTGTACCAATTAGAACGTCTCTCTCTCTCTCTCTCTTAAAAAGGAAGGATCTGGCTTTTTACAAAAATGGAAAGGGGGGCATCCCTATCGTTTGTCTTTACACACGAACCTGAAATTCTCTAAACCTGGGTCTACCACAGCAAAACAGCAAATCTTTATGACGCAGTGAGCAATTTTCTTTGACCACAATAATAAGTCAATCGCAAAATAGTAATGATAATGAATGTGTGTGTGTGTGAGAGAGAGAGAGAGAGAGAGCAAAACCAAAAACCTATTATAATGGAAAGGATGTTCAGTGCTGATATATTCGCATTTTCATCTGATCATGATTTATCACGACCTTCTGGTCTATGGTGTGACAGGCTTATGTTCTTGCGTGATGTCAACTACCTTTTCATTCGAGCATATTTGGTCACGACATTTGCATTTAGTTTCACGTGTTTGAGTCTTTTGATATAAAACTCAGCCATGATGTCTCATCACTGAAAATAAGATGAAGCTATTCCCGCTTTCCCATTATGCGAATAATCATATAATCATAATAATAACCAATATTATATGAATAATCGTGTTGTGTTGAAAAAAGCCTTAGTTTTGGCAGTGGAAGTTTCCCCGGACTGTTCTGCTTAATACAAAAAATACAGAAAGAAAACAGTTCAAAAACAAAACAGAGAAAATAAATGCAGCGATCGACAGAGAATCAACAAAAATGAAATCAGACTCAAAGCCTTGATCGAAACCGTGCCACTTCCACTGATTTATAGCATTGATGTTTTCTTGATGTTGACAGCTTCCTTCACTTAAAAAAGAAAATATTGCATGTCTCTCCTCCCCCTCTCTCTGGTTCACCAATCTCAGTGAAATATTGTTTTGGTTGCGATACGCAGACGAGTAGGGACCTTCTTATATAACTCCACTAACCTCAGTGAAAAATGATTTCGTTTGATCTCCCAAATGCGGGCTGCTCGGTTACGTTGACAGAAATACAGTGTCTGCATGTCATATATTTGCATGCTGATTGTGGATTACATTCCATTTCCAATAGCTACAGTTACAGCTGCGTCCATATATTAAAACGTTCTAACACAGACGAAAGCTTGTATTTCATAATGTCGAGCAAAACTAGTTTTTTCTCATATTCCGGTGTGCACAGTGTTACAAGAGAGCACATGTAGGTGTGAGAGGAAATCGCTATGACAAAAATCCAGGTCCGAATGTTTGACTTCACCATCGTGGGCTGTGTCTCATTTCAATTACGAATAATAGGAGTGGTGAATCTGTGTCACACGGTGGGACTGCATTTAATTTGTCAAAGTATGGGCTGCCTAAATTTGCTGCATCACAGGGATGGCTTCAGGCCATTGTCTCACGGTCGCTACAAATAACCTGACATGTTGTTGCTTTTACAGTTTATGTGCACAGGGATGACTTCTAGGATAACACAATGCAGACAGAGGAAGAGCTGCAGTATTATTCCCTTCGCAGGCATATGCGTCAGTTTAACGACGAGTGCAACATTCGTGAAAAACTCTGGACAATGCGCCGCATGCGCAGGCTGAGGGATCTGAAACTGGCATCAAAGTTGAACCCTTACCATAAGGCGGGAAAAAGGCTCTTACTGGTCAGTATTGGAAGCTGGGCCGCAGGGGTTTTCTTGACTTTCTCGAGCTCTGTTTACAGTTTAGGGAAAGAGACAGTTTTTTGGAATTACCAACCTGCGACATTCCGCGCTATAGGTCTTGTATTTTTAATCCTAGGGGCTCTAACATTGATCACAGCGTATGTAATGTTGAAGTATCATCGAACTGGACCGCACATGTTACGACTTACAGAGCATGATGGCCTAACACTCAAAGCACAAGAGAACGACAATAAAAAATCAGAAGTGTAGACTGAACATGAGCCACATACGTTAAATAGTCAGCCAACATAATGGGTTTACAAGTGCGTGCTGATCATGCAAGTGCTTTTAGAAGTATTAGGAAATAATTCTCCGCACCTGCGTACCAGTTGGAATTTAGGTGCTTGAAAAGCGAGTCACCACATGCAAAGAGTGGATTTGATTCAAGCTCAACGTATTTCTCAGACTGTTCTCAGAATATCCAATCTCATTTCTTTTCGAATGTTTGTTTGTGTGTGCGCCTGCATTTTGAGACGTTAACGTCGGCAATCTTGATGCTTCACATTTATTAAAACACTGTATCCGCTCGTGCGAACAGACGTAGCACGTATACCGGTACGTCTGTTTACACCTATGATCAATAGAATATATACACGTACCACTGAAAAGACCTGCGACTGTGCGCTGACTCTCTCTTACCTCTGGATTCGATGCAGATTTGAGTGATGGACACAAATTCCCTAAAGAACTGTCCCAATATACTGTCCTCGATATCTTAATGGGTTTTTCTGTTGCGTTTAAGAGAATTCTACGATTTTTTCTTTCCTCTTATTCCCATGACGACGTTTATAGAAAAAGAATCACTCTCAGAAAAGAAGTTATGTCCAAACTGACTGGTATTCATACATAACAGTGGCGGATTTAGAGGGGGGGTCAGGGGGGTCCTGACCCCCCCCCCCTCCCCTTCGATTTCTGGTCCCTCCTTGAAATTAGAATTTTGTCTAGCTGAATCATATAGTTCTAAACCGTACCAAATGGCACCATTCGCCCTCTAAAATACCACGCCAAGTGGGGGAGGGGGGGGGTCGGCTTCGCATCTGCGGAACCCCCTTCAAATAATCCTGGATCCGCCCCTGCATAGTGATTCCTGTGGCCAAGGCGGGCCATCAAGCACTCCAGTTTCATTTTACCATGAGATCTATCTAAGGCCATAAAGGCTACATGTAGGCCTATCTTTGTATCATTTTTGTATATTAGGCATTAAAACTCTTATTTTTCATTGTAAGCCCTTTCCCTCTCTTTCTATAAAATAGACAAAACAAATAAAACTGAACCGATATTTTACAAAGATGCCTTGACAAAACAGTTTACTGAGTTTTAATACTATACGCTTTTTCAATAACTGCTATTCAAAGACATAGTGCAAAAGACTCGCTGAAACCAATATTGATCGCTATTTCGCTACTTTCCTCTTGAGTGTCTAATGTCAGCTTTCTTTCATTCATTCAAAACGCTTATCCATTATTATAATTATTAGTGTTGTTGTTATTGTTGTGATCCTGAAAGTATTTTTATCATTTTAAGCCTCCATGGATGCTTTTATAAATTGGATCTTATTTATTCATTTATTTTTTAACAGTAAATAATTGTGAAATGATTTATGTATTACACATTTAATTTGTATAAAAAGGCAAAAACAAAGCCCCATTTGAAAAAAGAAATGTCCCTATGCCCTTATAAAATATGTTTTATATGCGTGATATAAAGTTATTTACTAACACACAGGCTTAAATAAAGTTACTTTTATATGTTAAATTCAGTAATATTAAACGTTTATATTTAAAAAAATTATAGTCTTCAGTGCATTTATTTTCTTCGACGTTATCAATTATTTGTCGCATTCGAGGGAAATGCATTTGACTGATATTTTAGGATTGTTTTTGAATTTAACATTGATTTTTCTTTCATTTTGCTTCTGAAGGATATATCTTGATGTCAGTAGAAATTTCCGTACGCTCCACACTTTTTTCGTTACATCATATGGAAGTTTTTTTTAAAGAATTAAATATTGCGAAGCTGGACTCGTATCTCGAAAGCATGCATTGCGTAATGCGAATAGCGATATCACATAGAGGCTACAGTGTATGGGGCGAGTATGGACGAGTTATGGAATCGAGACGCTTGCGCCGGGCCCGGGGTAACTTTGGATTTTCTTTCTTTAGCTCGTCTTTGGAGAACTCAGGTAAGTGCTGCCCTCTGTTACACACGGTACAGGCAAGAGTAGGCAAGAGTACAGGCAAGTCGACCAATCGGAATGCTGTATTTGCTGTCGGCCATATTGAACGTGTAGTGTGCGAATCCGAATATGTGAAGTGTATATTCTCTCTTTTTACCTAGTGAAAAGTTCAGCCTAGAGTGAAGCAGTAAGTTTCCACTTAACTTAATTAACTCAGCCTTTGTTGCTTGATGACTTTGGATACACTTGCAGTGCAACTGTATTGCTATTGTGACTAGAGTCGGCCTGTCTCAGTTGCATTTATTTATTTTGTAAGTTTACATGTTGCAAAGCATATTCGCTTAACGCGTCAGTTGTCTCTTTGCTGTATCATTTTATGGATGTTGTAAACTCTTATAAGGATATAAATTGCGCACACTCACAAGGCATGTCAACCTCGATAAAAAAGGATAATGGCATCCCCTTAATCGATTCAAATGGTGAATACAGTTGTATCATTTTGAGCTTTTAATTACCGCCCATTTCATATTCATTATAGTAACCATTTTCTCATTTTTTTTCAGAGAAAAGCAGTGATAATGTCTCTGTCACGACGTGAACTAGAAGAGCTTAAGCCAGTGATTGATAAGACTGTACAGAAGTTCCTTGGATTCAGTGAACCCTCTCTTGTCACAGCGTCTTTAAATGTTATTGATAAAGGCTATGATGAAAGGAAAGCAATCAGTAAGTGTGGTAGTGAAAGTGACTGTGAGTGTGAAGTTAAGTCGGTGCCTAACTGAATAAAGACAGTTTCTTCACTCTTACTTTTTCTCCAATCTGGCTGTGCTTCTAAACTGAATTAATTCCTCAAGTATTAAGAAATATTACAGACTGAGAGGGTGCAAACATTATGGGAGGATCCTCCTTAAATGTAATAACAAACAAAATCCAATGAAGCATTGCTTGTTTTCAGGTAAGCTGTCTCAAATATTAGATGACTCCCAAGCAGAGAGGTTTGTTGGCAAACTATTTTCAGCATATGATGATCACAGGAGTTCAGGCAGGCACTCCAAGAGCAGGAAGAGAAAGGTTGGTGTTGAAGAAATGATACGTCAAAGTAGTGTGTATTTCACAAAAGATAAATAACACGTACAGCTGTCAGTGTAAAGAGGTTGAAAGTTTTCGCTCCACCTGGATAGGATACTAATCTGTTGTAACTTACTCTAAGACCAATTGTGTTGGTGATGACAGGACAAAGAGGTGAAATTTGTTAATGCCAACAAAGCCTCCTTTAGGATTGAAAAAAATTATGTTGCCCAAGTTGCCATTGCACGATAGATAGTGAAATGTGTGCTAAAATGGTGATCTGCATCCACTTACTTTGGGTACACACTGGTGCTTGAAAGACACTCACGTCCTTTTTTCTTTTCTAAACAGCCATTTGTCTCCCCTATTTATTCTAGGAAGACAAATATGAAGATGAAAAAGACAGTAAGAAAGCCAAAAAATTTCAGGAAGAGGTTGTTTCTGTCCCAGAACCTGGACAACCTAGTCCTGGCCAGCTGGCTCATGATAAGGTAAGAGCATTGGTCAGAAACAAAATTAATGACTTGAGTTTAATGGCTTACAATGGGCCTTAAACCTTAATATAGGAAAAAATCAGTTTTCCTTGAAATTTCAGCAATTTTTATTTTATTACCAAAGTATACCCTACTCAGAAGGGTTGATAAAAGTACAATCTGTAAACCTTTTTTTACCATCCCAGAGAAATTCATTAGTCTCAATCTACATTACAGCACTGTCTTATAAAACTAAAAAATGATGAAATCAGAAACTGGTTTATGAATCATAATTCTCTGAACAGTTGTGGACATGATTTAATGGAAGAATGTAGAGACATCAGAAAAATTAAACTGGGAGATGTAAAAGAAATGTAGTAGAATACTTATATTAGTTATGTTGTTCTGTTTGCTAGATCAAGGAGCTTATGGCCAATGCGCAGAAGGCAATCCAGGAAAGAAAGGCACAGTTAGGAGCAGTTGTAAGATTTCTGTTTAGCTGAATAAATATTATAGTGAAAAGTTATCTCATAAGCAAAAATCTTAAATATCTTCGAAACAACAGTTTCAGAAGTGTGTCTGATACTAATAAAATTTCCACAAAGTAAAATGTTACAAAATTAGCCTTCAGTTTGATCATTTTCTGTTCTGATAGTATAAATTCATATACTATAAACATTTAGATCCCACCTGCGTCCTCGGGGTCTCTGTCTCAGGTGCCCCAGATGCCCCAGGGGTTCATGGAGGATGCTGTGGAGAAGGCCAAGAGAGCTGCTGAGCTGCAGGCCAGGATCCAGTCACAGATGATGACATCTGGACTCGCCACTACCATGCTGGGACTGCAGCAGCAACAGCAACAGTAAGTATTGGGCCTATTGAGGTATGTCATGTAGAAGAAGAGATGGGGCATCTAGTAGTTATAGTTTACTTGTGTGTTTGAGAAAATGGTGATGGTTGTAAATGTTTTTAATTTGATATCTTTACAGTTGGAGTCCTAAGTTTGATGATACCATTGTCTTTGATTTTAGATATTGGTATTTAGCACCTTCTACTTACAAGAAAAAGACTTGAATACAAGCTCAATTTGGAATCCTGTTTGCATTATTTGGAATTTTTTTTTCTAAAAGTCTTTATTTATCAATTTATTTACTTGTTATTTATTTTTGTCTTTTTCAGGAAGGTCATGTCATCCTCAAAGTAAGCAAAAGCTTCTGAACATATTCTGCTGTAAAGCTCTTTTATAATCTTATAACTGAGGTGTTCCCTTTTTGTCACACATTTAGTAGATTTTTTATTCCTGGCACACTATATATTAAATCAGAAATATTGTTTAATAAGAAGTATTTTAAAAAGATCTATATGGTCCATGTGTGTGTGTGTATGTTTATAAACCATGGGATTCGAACATTTCAGGCCTGCTCCAGTGATCTTGGATGCAGAGGGCAGGATAATAGACGAGGCTACAGGACAGGCTATCCAGCTCACTCAGTATACACCCACACTCAAGGTCAGTTTTATAGTCTGAGACTAGAAGAATCCCCAGTATTTCTTCTAGTCTCAGACTATAAAGCTCACTCAGTATACACCCACACTCAAGGTCAGCTTTATAGTCTGAGACTAGAAGAAATACTGGGGATTCTGTTATTTACCATGCCTGCTAGATTTTTATGACTAGTTTTTTATATGTAGTGTAAACTGTATATCTTTAGCAATGAGGATTTTTAAACGATTCTGTGTGCAGATTGATTTGAAAAAGGACTTCATAAATGATTATGTATTTTTTTATTATTTATTTATTTATTAATTTATTTATTCTTAGGCAAATATCCGTGCCAAGAGGCGGGAGCAGTTCAAGATAGTACAAGAAAAGCCACCAGAAGAAATAAGTGAATCCAAGTTCTTTGATGAGAGAGTAGGGTAATGTCTTTTTCTTTTGTACTATATCTATACACATGTATGTGTATGCATTATTCTAATACAGCACTCCCATGGTAATCATGTTGGTATTTTATGTGTATGTTCATAGAATATTACAAATATCCCTAAATAGGTAAAGAAGTGTTTGGTTGTCAGTTGGAAAGTTAAAAGTACAGAGTAAATTTTTTTTTTTTTTTTTGTATAACAATTGCATTGACTTTAGAGAAAGTAAGTGGTATTAATTTGTATTTAATAGTGGCAAAGGTCCCTTGAGACAGAGACGAGGGTTCAAGTTTCATGAACCAGGAAAGTTTGAACAAATTGCTGGCAGGATGAGAACTAAGGTAAAACATTTGTTGTAGAGACATGTTCTTGAAGAAATCACAAATGGATTTTGCTATTTAAATTTTGTTGATGTAAAGTATATCAAAAATGGAGAAGAAAATGTGGAAAGGATTAATCTTGAACCATTATAGATGCAAATGGGGGGAATAAAAATCAAAATTTAACAGTTACAGGGAAACCAAGCATACTATGATTGCTCCAATTACCATACTTGATAACATGAAAGAATATGCCATTTTTCTTTTTCCTTAACTAGCAATTTTTTTTACATTACCCAAACTTTTTTTTCTATATAGGCCCAACTAGAAAAACTCCAAAGTGAGATTGCTCAAGCAGCAAAAAAGACTGGGATAGCCTCAGCAGCCAAACTAGCAACCATCCAGCCCAAGAAGGAATACGTAAGATATTCAGTTTTGAGCTACTTATAATTTCTTTCTTGTGTGTGTGTGTGTGTGTGGGGTGGGGGGGGGGNAAGACTTGAGTTTAATGGCTTACAATGGGCCTTAAACCTTAATATAGGAAAAAATCAGTTTTCCTTGAAATTTCAGCAATTTTTATTTTATTACCAAAGTATACCCTACTCAGAAGGGTTGATAAAAGTACAATCTGTAAACCTTTTTTTACCATCCCAGAGAAAATTCATTGGTCTCAATCTACATTATAGCACTGTCTTATAAAACTAAAAAGCGATGAAATCAGAAACTGGTTTATGAATCATAATTCTCTGAACAGTTGTGGACATGGTATAAATGGGTGATTTAATGGAAGAATGTAGAGACATCAGAAAAATTAAACTGGGAGATGTAAAAGAAATGTAGTAGAATACCTATATTAGATATGTTGTTCTGTTTGCTAGATCAAGGAGCTTATGGCCAATGCGCAGAAGGCAATCCAGGAAAGAAAGGCACAGTTAGGAGCAGTGGTAAGATTTCTGTTTACCTGAATAAATATTATAGTGAAAAGTTATCTCATAAGCAAAAATCTTAAATATCTTCAAAACAACAGTTTCAGAAGTTTGTCTGATACTAATAAAATTTCCACAAACAAAAATGTTACAAAACTAGCCTTCAGTTTGATCAGAGTTTCTGTTCTGAGAGCATAAATTCATATACTGTAACATTTAGATCCCACCAGCGTCCTCGGGGTCTCTGTCTCAGGTGCCCCAGATGCCCCAGGGGTTCATGGAGGATGCTGTGGAGAAGGCCAAGAGAGCTGCTGAGCTGCAGGCCAGGATCCAGTCACAGATGATGACATCTGGACTCGCCACTACCATGCTGGGACTGCAGCAGCAACAGCAACAGTAAGTATTGGGCCTATTGAGGTATGTCATGTAGAAGAAGAGATGGGGCATCTAGTAGTTATAGTTTACTTGTGTGTTTGAGAAAATGGTAATGGTTGTAAATGTTTTTAATTTGATATCTTTACAGTTGGAGTCCTAAGTTTGATGATACCATTGTCTTTGATTTTAGATTTTGGTATTTAGCACCTTCTACTTACAAGAAAAAGACTTGAATACAAGCTCAATTTGGAATCCTGTTTGCATTATTTGGATTTTTTTTCTAAAAGTTTTTATTTATCAATTTATTTACTTGTTATTTATTTTTGTCTTTTTCAGGAAGGTCATGTCATCCTCAAAGTAAGTAAAAGCTTCTCAACATATTTTGCTGTAAAGCTCTTTTATGATCTTATAACTGAGGTGTTCCCTTTTTGTCACACATTTAGTAGATTTTTTATTCCTGGCACACTGTATATTAAATCAGAAATATTGTTTAATAAGAACTATTTTAAAAAGATCTATATGGTCCATGTGTGTGTGTGTGTATGTTTATAAACAATGGGATTCAAACATTTCAGGCCTGCTCCAGTGATCTTGGATGCAGAGGGCAGGATAATAGACGAGGCTACAGGACAGGCTATCCAGCTCACTCAGTATACACCCACACTCAAGGTCAGCTTTATAGTCTGAGACTAGAAAAAATACTGGGGATTCTGTTATTTAGCATGCCTGCTAGATTTTTATGACTAGTTTTTTATATGTAGTGTAAACTGTATATCTTTAGCAATGAGGATTTTTAAACGATTCTGTGTGCAGAGTGATTTGAAAAAGGACTTCAGAAATGATTATGTATTTTTTATTATTTATTTATTTATTTATTTATTCTTAGGCAAATATCCGTGCCAAGAGGCGGGAGCAGTTCAAGATAGTACAAGAAAAGCCACCAGAAGAAATAAGTGAATCCAAGTTCTTTGATGAGAGAGTAGGGTAATGTCTTTTTCTTTTGTACTATATCTATACACATGTATGTGTATGCATTATTCTAATACGGCACTCCCATGGTAATCATGTTGGTATTTTATGTGTATGTACATAGAATATTACAAATGTCCCTAAATAGATTAAATAGATATAGAAGTGTTTGGTTGTCAGTTGGAAAGTTTAAAGTACAGAGTAAATAGTTTTTTTTTTTTTTTTTTTTTTTTTTTTTTTTTTTTTTTTTTTTTTTTTTGGTTTAACAACTGCATTGACTTTAGAGAAAGTAAGTGGTATTAATTTGTATTTAATAGTGGCAAAGGTCCCTTGAGACAGAGACGAGGGTTCAAGTTTCATGAACCAGGCAAGTTTGAACAAATTGCTGGCAGGATGAGAACTAAGGTAAAACATTTGTTATAGAGACATGTTCTTGAAGAAATCACAAATGGATTTTACTATTTAAATTTTGTCGATGTAAAGTATATCAAAAATGGAGAAGAAAATGTGGAAAGGATTAATCTTGAACCATTATAGATACAAATGGGGAAAAAAAATCAAAATTAAACAGTTACAGGGAAACCAAGCATACTATGATTGCTCCAATTACCATATTTGATATCATGAAAGAATATGCCATTTTTCTTTTTCCTTAACCAGCAACTTTTTTTACATTACCCAAACTTTTTATTCTATATAGGCCCAACTAGAAAAACTTCAAAGTGAGATTGCTCAAGCAGCAAAAAAGACTGGGATAGCCTCAGCAGCCAAACTAGCAACCATCCAACCCAAGAAGGAATACGTAAGATATTCAGTTACTTATAATTTCTTTCTTGTGTGTGTGTGTGGGGGGGGGGGGGGTATAATGGCTGTCAATGTAAGAGACTAACTTTTCTGTCTTTTCTAGTTATCATTTTTGTACTAACAAAAGAACTTTAAAAATCCTGAATGGAACATATCTGTTTTCCTCATTGTATAGTTCCTGCTGCCCCAAACCTCATTAATAATAATTCTGTCCCCTTCATACCCTCCACTTTTATTGCAGAGAGATGATGAGATTCCAGAAGTTGAATGGTGGGACTCGGTGATACTGAGAGGGGAAAGGTATGGACCAATTTGGTAGCATGATGCACCTTACAGAGGAGATATATGATAATGTAAAAAAATGAAATACTGTGCCTGAAAAGTACTTGAAGTACTAAAATACTGTTGTTTGTATTTCTTTGGGATGTAATGCAAAACTTCCTGATTTGCCCACGGTGTGTCACTGCTCTTATTCCAAAAGTTTGTGTCTTATAAATGGTTTATTTTCAATGGATAATAATGTTTCATTTTATATGCACATAGTATACATGTAATTGGTAATTGTAGTTGGCATATGAGAGTGTGGTCCTTAAGAACTGTTTATTATTATTATTGTAATTATTAGTGATAGTAGTAGTATTATAATAATAAGAATCACAACCCGTTAGCAAATGTGATATTCCGTTTTCAGATATGACTGCCTTGATGAAGAAACTCCAATATCAGAAGATGGACAGCAAGAAGAGAAAATAATTGGTGTAACACATTTGGTGGAACATCCCATACAGATGAAACCACCAGGTAAAGGGAAGTTTTCTCCATCACTCAAGTACATAAATCCTAAAATAAATAAACAAATAATGATGACACACATTATAAATAAACATCTGCTGTAGATCATTTCATTAGGTTAATTAATCTGTAGGTTACGTGAATGGGATAGAATTTATAATGTGTTACACTTCTATATTGTGATGTGTTAACTACATTGTTTTATTTTAACTAAAGCTGAACCTGAAAAAGAAGTAGTGATACCTGTATATTTAACAAAGAAGGAAAGAAAGAAATTAAGGAGGCAGAACAGAGGAGAAGCCCAGAAAGAACTAACAGAGAAGATCAGATTAGGTTTATTACCCCCACCAGAGCCTAAAGGTAGTTGAACACTTAAGCTTGCTTAATTTCAGTCATTTCAACGTATTACTTTTTGGTATGGAGTAATGGCCAGTGTGTTACGTATAAATGAGTTTTGAATATTTCAAGAAATAATTGTCAAAATTTTTCATTACAGCATGCATATTCTGCTTCTGTCTTGAAATCATAAAATATTGCTAGTTAGATGATCCATTTGAGCTCTAAACATGGTATTATAATTTGTCTTGTACAAAAAAAAAAAAACATGACATACCTAATATACCAGAAAGGTGACCAATATCCCCAATATATATAAATTAAAATGTATGTTATCATTTGCAGTAAGAATGGCTAACCTTATGAGGGTTCTGGGAACTGAAGCGGTACAGGACCCAACCAAAGTGGAAGCACATGTTAGGGCACAGATGGCAAAGAGGCAGAAGTAAGGTCATGTTTTTATACCAATACATAAGTGGTCATAAGGTATGCAGTGCACTGTTCCATGACGTGATATCAGCTGCATAATGTTTTGTTATGATTTGGGCTATAACAACATACATTGGTGTTTGTTATGGTTTCATTTACCAGTGTTTTTTTTTTTTTTTCAAACATTTTCATGTTTTCTAGTATCAATAATTTTGAGGGGATGTATGTTTTGATATAAAATTGGAGGCAATTCAAAGATCATAATGCAAGCTTGTAAATAAATCAGTAAATGTTTAACATAGCATATTATAATTCCTTCCAATAGAAAGTGCAATCTTTGCAATTAAAATATATTTATTTACTTACTTATTTGTGTCAGAGTTCATGAAGAAACAAATGCAGCCAGAAAGTTGACAGAGGAACAGAGGAGAGAGAAAAAAATGAAAAAATTAAAAGAAGATACATCATTAGGGGTCCACATTGCTTTATATAGGTATTGTATTCTTTGTGTGCTTCAGGAATGTATGTACATAATTTTGAGAAAAATAAGTCATGTAAATCAAAGTTATCAACTTGGATAAAAAACGTTTAAAAATGATACTCGGATATATTTATTTGTGTAGATATTTTGTTCATTATTATTATTATTATTATTATTATTATTATTATTATTATTAATTCCATTTCGAATTTGATTCTTTACTAAAGGGTTAACAATCTTAACAACCCAGCAAAGAAGTTTAAAATAGAAGCCAACTGTAAACAGCTCTTCATGACTGGTATAGTAGTCCTGTACAGAGATTGCAATGTGGTCGTTGTGGAAGGAGGCCCTAAACAACAGAAAAAGTTCAAGAGATTAATGCTTCGCAGGATTAAATGGAATGAAGATAATAAGGCATCTAAAGATGGTAGGAGTGTGTGTGTGTGTGTGTGTGTGTGTGTGTGTGTGTATGTGTATGTGTGTGTGTGTGTGTGTGTGTGTGTGTAGAGAGAGAAAGATTCAACTTTTAAAGGAGACTGGAACTTGAATGATTAATATGTCAATCTTTTCTCTATCTTTACTTAAAAATTTCATCACAATCTATTATAATTCATAAAAGAATGAAAATGGTTTATTTTTAAGCTTTTCTCATAATAATTCTTACAAAATCAGAATCTTTTATTAAAATGTTTTGATTAAAGTATGAAAGGGTACAGCCATATCTTGTAACATGCTGTGTATTTCTTGATTGTGTTTCTTGATTTCAGATGATAAAGACAATGATGAGAAGACGGAGAACAAGTGTGTTTTAGTTTGGGAGGTAAATATTTTCTTTCATGTTTTTATCCATGGTCATTTACAGTCTAAGTATTAACTATAACGTCACTGTGAAGTTTTCTTTTTTTCTGTACAACTGTTAATTAATAATTGCATATTATATGTAATGTATATTTGTGTAATGTGTGTGCATTTAATGTCTTGTTAAATGGAGCATTTCTGTGTTTCAGGGCACAGCAATGAACAGATCATTTGGCGATATCAAATTCAAGGCATGTCCAACAGAGTCATTTGCTAGAGAACAGTTCAAAAAGACTGGAGTTGAACAGTACTGGGACTTGGCTTACAGTGGGGCTGTCTTAGAGGCTGCGGGAGAGGACTCCTAGTTTAAAAACGACAGTTTTGAGATCAGTCAAATGTACTTCCAGTCGTGCACAGCTTACTGGATAGCTTTAGCTAGCATTGCTGGAGATTTTATTCAGCTGAGAGATTGTCAGTTTCAGATAAAACATGCCACTACAGCTGTAAAGATTGATGTGAAAAGGCTTAAATCACCCTTGACATGGTCAGAGGGAAAAAATCGATGTAAGGGAATAAGACATAAGTAGTTGGCAAAATTATAAAAGAGCCACAGAGATCATTTAGTATCCTTAGCATTGCACCCAAATATTTGTTACTACAGCTGATGTCTTAGAAGGTAACTGTAACCATGCTAGATGTCAAAAGATGGGTGTTTAACTGATGAATTGTGCATGGAAAAAGTTCTTATGCAAGAAAATGAATTAAACGTGTGGAAATGCTGGTACTTTTCATCACTGGTCCTTGTTTTGGTAGCTTTATTGTACCACCAGTGTTAGCACTGAGTGTGTACATGGTTTAGCCTGCATATCAACAGATGGGAGTCACCATAACCACATCTCATAAACTGCAAAAACCTGTGTCCTACCTTATGAACCTAGGTCACACCTGATCTCAAATTGGGTCCCCTACATTTTTGGTTCTATTTTCGCATTTGCATAGGTGTAACACTGTTGCAATGCACTGTTGTCAAAATTTTTCAAAATGCAAAATGTCTCCAAAATGTAAAAGTAATATGGGAAAATTTACTTCAAAAGTCTTACAGAAATCCGTAATATTTAGATCTGACCTTGGATTAGAGGATTTCAAGGTCAGATGGGGCAAATTTTTGTAAGTTTTTATTTTCTGTGTAGACTTCTTTGCTTTCATATTATGGTGAGAACTAACACTCAGGGTCTCTTTTCAGCTGCCCACCTTTTTTTTTGGGGGGGGGGGGCAGGGGGTGCTTGACACGAAATTAATTGCATTTTATTAAATGGTGAAATTATCAATCAACCCAGATCCATCTAGAAATTAATTTTTGCTGTAACAAACACGCCCCTCCCCAGATGACTTCTCCATTCAATGCAATAGTCAGTCACACACCCAAAATTATTTTTTCCTGTAAATTGAAAAAAAAAGTGAAAATGTGACTTAAAAATATGCTGAATAATAACAAAGACAACATTTTATTCATTAAATTGCAAGGGTTAATAGTATATAAAAAGTGAAGAAAAATCTACTTTGATGCAAAAGCAAAATTGTCACATACAGAAGTAAATCAAATTTACAACCATGACTTGGGGGGATTGGAAAGAGAACATCTTGAATTCAAACAGTGTCTTGACAACTTTTGTGAAATTCCATTAAAAAGTAAACTTGTAACAGTTAAATATTGAAATATGAACTTAAAAAGCAAAATTGGCACATAGAGAAGTAATCGAATTTGCAACCATGACTTGGGGGAAATTGGAAAGAGAACATCCTGAATTCAAACAATGTCTTAACAGACTCTTCTTAAAAAGTTAACTTGTAACAGTTAAATATTGAAATATGAAATTAAAAAGCAAAATTTGCACATAAAAAAGTAAATCGAATTTACAACCATGACTTGGGGGGGGGGGGGGGGGGAAA